>PVJO010033154.1:0-12394 GCA_004026905.1 Hystrix cristata
AGTTCAAGTGAAATACTATATAAAACATGGTGTTTAGGTATATATTATTACATGTAGAAATTTTAAGTAAAGTTTTACGGCTGTTGAACAATGCTAGATTGGCGAAATCCTACACCTGAAAATTCGGATAATGCTTTCCTCACAGCTGGTTGTAGCGGATTAGTAACCTGGATGTCTGATGTTTGCCTTCTGAGTAGATAACTCTTTCCTTACTTTTTCTTATTCTTTTTCACACAGATACAGACATGGACACACACACACTTATCATTACAGGACTTCAGTTTGCTTGAGTGCAAGCCACTTGTAATAGGTACTAAAAGAGAAAAGGCCACGCACAATTCCTTACTCTCGCTCTACTTGCCAAGCATAGCTTTGAAAGTCTTTTGAGTCTCAGCCTTGACCTGGGCTTGAATCTTAGCTCTGAAAATTACTATTCATTATCTTGAGTCAGTTCTTTATTTTCTCTGTACTTCAGTTTTCTTATGTGTTAACTGAGAATAATAAATAATATTTACTTTTATGGGATGTTAAGAGAATCCAGGGGGATGATGCATATGTAAGGCACTTTGAATAGGAGCTGGCACAGAATAAATTATTATTGTTATTATAGTTATTTTATTTTTGAAGATTTTATGTTCTAAAAATAAAATATAGCCCTAAATATAGCTAAATCTAATGCAAAAAATTAGCACTGTAATAAGGACATAATCAAAAGGCTTTGCTAAGGGGGGTATATCTTTTCACAAACAATAATAACCAACAACTGATGAATGGCTAAAGAAGATGTGGTTTTTCTACACAATGGAGTACTAGGCTGCCATAAAAAAGGATAAACTAGAGTCATTTATATGTAAATGGATGTTCCTGGAGAACATACTATCAAGTGAAATAAATCAGACACTTATTAGTACACATCAAATTGTTTCTCTGATATGAGAAACCATAAGTGTAAATAAGGACAAAGGGGTAGAATAGATATTATGTTTTAAAAAAAAGAGAGATAGTATTCAAAAGAGAGAACTGGATAGGGAAAAGGGGGATAAAGAAGAAGGTTAAAAGAAAAGTAAGATGAAAGGGGGAAAAATGGTAAAGTGTAGCTACACTTGTTGCAAATAGGGAAGGGTGGGTGAATGGAAGGGAGGGAGGGGGAGGGGGGAAGAGGGGGAAAACCAAGATGTATCATGTACAGGTACAAAATAACCATGCTGATTATGATCATTATGTATACAATGTACCAATATATGTTCTTGGTAAAAATAAAAAATTAAAAAAAAATAATAACACACTGCCCCCAAATTTAGCCTTGGGAACAAAGGAATTAACTAAGCAGAGATGATCACTTTTTGAGATTCTGTGAATACTACTCCTCCTTGCCACTAAATGAATAACGATGTCTTTAAAACATCATTTAGATGCAACACAGCATTATATATAGGACAGCAGTCTTGAGTCTAAACTTATCAAATTGGCCAACCCAGCAGAACGAATTCTGGAACAGGAAAGAACAGGTTAACTAGTCTTTACAATGTCCCTTCCATTTCTGAAATTCTGTGTGTCTATGCTCAAGATAGTTGATGGGAGTTTTCAGAGAGATAAAAATAAGGTGATGTAGGAAAATAGTATTTTCAAACAGTAGCTCCCTTACTCTTCCCTTAGCCTGCTTCTTTGGTGATTTTTTTCTCAATTATCTTTTGAAAAACAGGCCTTGGAACAGAATTAATGTTCACCTCATGAGGAAAGAGGAGTTATTTTGAATGAGTTGGGTCAAACAGAGAAGAACTCTATAAGTAAAATGCAAGAGGAAATGAATTATTTATTGATTCAGTTTGTGGTCTAGAGTTGAGGTATGTGTTGGGAGAGAAGGGAAGCATTTTTCCATGGGACATTAAAAATTAAAGAGAAAAGTATACCTTAGAAATATGGGGGTGAATAGGACTAACTATTATATATTAATTGTGGCAGGGGAAGGAGAATTAGAAGGATATAATCAAGGGAAAATCTCATGTTTGAAATTTATTTAAAATAATCGTTAAAAATATTAACTAGTGAGCCAGATGTGATGGTACATGCCTATAATCCCAAGCAGGGGGATTGCCAAGTTCAGAGGCAATTTAGTGAGATACTGTTTCAAAATGAAAAGGAATTTAAAAGGGCCAGGATGTTAAAAGGCCAGCTCAGTGGTACAGGGCCCTTGTGGTCAATCCCAGTAAGACATACACACACACACACACACACACACACACACACACACACACACAGAGTACAGTTAACATGTATAAGAAGCTCCTTTTATATGTTTTGCTTTTTCATTACTTCGCTTGCCAAAAATTTATTATTTATCATGTGCCAGCTATGTCTAAGACTACATGGCCCCAGTCTTTATGACGGTTAAGTCCTACCTATGCAAATGACTTGACAGGAAGAGAAGAGGGAGAAGGAGGAGCCTGCAACCTGGAGTGAGTATCCATTCCTTAAATAATGAAAATTCGCCGTACAATTTAGTAATCTGAGTTTCCCTGCCATACCTTGGTAACAAATTGGTTATTTTCTACTAATTTCAATAGTGAAAACCGTAGCATTTCTTAAAAAAAAGTATTTTCTTCGAAGATAAATGTTGAGAAAATTCTAGCATGGAGAAATTGGAGACCATTATCTTCTTGAAGAGATGGTCAAGGTAGCGAAATTTGGTTACTATGGAACACACTTTCCACCTCCCATGGTGGATTGTGTGGTACATCAACAATTTAAATCACTCCCCAAATTGGACCCTGACTTTAGGATTTACAAAGGAAGTATTTTCAAAAGAGGTCACTGCCCAAACAGTTCCTTTAATCAACAATTGGAGGAGTGACTCAACTGGTGGTGCTAAACGTTTTCCACAAGGGCTATGAGGGTGTATCATTGCCATCACTCCACAGGGTAAGAGGATCAAGTGAATTTTTAAATGCAAGTTTTTTGGTTTATAGAGTTCTTTTTCATCTTTTGTAAAGTGATTACTATACTTAATCAAAGTTCCTCTGTATATCATTAGCTAATTTTAGCTTCTCTTTTTTTATTCCTCCTTAATTTTTTATAGTAAATTTAGGAGAGCCCAGTTTTAAGTCCTCTGTGGATTTCTCGCATTGAAGCCTTGAGGGAAGCTAAATTTAAAAGTAGGGAAATAGTAATTAAAAGTGATTAGGAGAAGTTTTGGTACTATGCAATGTGGACTCAATTCCCCCAGTTACAAGCCGAACCAAGCAGCAGTTTTTGGTTTTGATTATAGCTTTACTTGCTATTTTAATAAACATGAACCAGTATTCAAACTTTTAATATCCTGCTGCTTAACTATTTCCAAAGAGCTATCCAGCTCTTTTAAACAGGCTTTGTTTTAAAATTTTAATTTGTTTGGCTCAGTCTCACCTTAGAAAGTTGTAGCCTCATGGTAAACGCTTTTATAAGTTGATTTCCAGAATCATAAGCGATCCCCCCCACCGCCCCTCCAGCTAAGTGTTTCCTCATGTGCCAAAGTGGTTGGTGCTGACAGCTTCTCTGCCTTGTTTTATCTGGTTCCCACAGCAAGTATGAGACACAAACACAGGAATGTATCTGGTGTTGACTAGACACATCAAGACTACAGTGATACTTACAACTCCTCTAGGAAGCGGAGGCTGTGCAGGGGACTCAGGGTCAGCTGACTGATGTTGTTCATACTGAGGTCTCTGGAGGGGAAGACAGACAGAGTGTGAGGAGGGGCATGTGCCACCACAAGGAAATCCAGCTGTTCCATTCACACATTTCCAAGCAATACAGTAAAATGCACTCATTCCTCAGCTTGCAAATAAATTGTGATTTTCCATTTTAAATATTTCTGACCCCCTTCTGGCAAAATCATGAGCACTCTATCAAATTAGAGACCCTGGGAGAAGCTTGCACTGAATTCACAATGATTGAAGCCATTCATGGGTACAGATCTAATTCTTCATGTTTAAAGTCACGTGAGCAGGACAGCAAAGGAAACAGACATAACTCAACTCTAGACATAACTCAACTTTGCGCCTTGCTTTAAATTGTGTGACAAAGAGAAATGTCTTCACCATGCAACTCTAGAAGTCCTGTTTCTTTGGGATTTTAAGCACTTTGTAAAAACAAATGTTTTGATTCAAAGAAACTTAAAACAAAACAAAACAAGACAAAAAGCCTATTCCCTCCTTCAAATATGCTCCTTTTGCAGGTTCTCGGATTGCATTAAATAAGTGAAATGAACCATAAAACGAGGGTGTAAGGTGATCCTGCTCTGTAGCACACTTCCTGCTGGGCCTGCACAGTAGTTCCTGGCACGGGAAGCAACAAGCCACTTTGGGTGAAACTCAGTCAATTTTTGTTTTAAGCAAAACTCTATGTAATTGGATTTTATTCTGTTTTTATTTCTCTATCTCTTTATTGTTTCTCACATATCCTACAGCATCACTGGTGTATGCTGTCTATAATTCAGAGGCCAAGTCTGATGGCTGCGCATATTCTAATCAAGATGGACTCAGACTTCATATATTTAGTTGCAGATTCACTTTAAGTTATCACCTGTTGCTCTTCCCTCAAGATTTAGGACTAATTGCAGTTTAATCTCAGGTCAGGCCTCCATACTTACATTTTATCTTAAAATAAGAAGGTGTGTTTATTTGCAATCTTGATCATTCCTGCTTTTAAAGTGGACATGCTCATTACACCTACCCAGCTGATTTCAATAGCTATAGCTTGGTTCCTTTATCAAATATTAACTTTAAAGTCAGTGATGCTAGGAATCAAGGAATCATTCATTTTCTGCTTTCCGAAAGTCACAATCATGTGCAAGGAAGATAAAATGTTTTGTTAATTGTTGCACAGTATGGCACCCTCCCAAACCAAACCAGAATTATATACTGTTAATTTATTAGGCTATAATAATAAAACTAAATAAATGCTATACGCGCAATCTAAAACTAAACAACATTGCCAATATACACTTAAAAATTTGGGCTGGGGATTTAGCTCAGTGGTTAGAGCGCTTGCCTTGCAAGCACAAGGCCCTAAGTTCTATTCCCAGCACCAACAAAACAAGCAAACAAAAAATTTGTACTGTCCATATTTTTTTAAAAAAAAGTATTTTTCTGATAGGTATAGATAAAGAGAGTCAAATAATTAACAATTTCAAGTTTTCATGCAAATACTTCTATGAACTAGCAATGTTATTTAGTTCATTGAACAGTCATGTGTTAAACCAAACAGTACAATTTTGGATTCCTCACAGTGATGATAAAATCTTTGCAAAGATTTGATGTTTCTCGGGGATATTCACATATTTTGAATTGATATCTCACTGGTCTCTTTTTTTTTACAATCAAGGTGGTTTGCTTTCTGAATACATTTATTAGTAACCGAGATCAAAACTACCTCTACGTCAAAACAGCTGGTGTGGACAGCACTTACTTTTCTCTTCTATATTTTTCTGTGTAACGTGTAAATCTTTTTAAGACAAACATTTATCTTGGCTATGTGCACAAACCTCAAAATAGAACCAGGAGTACTTATATATTGAGGAGATTCATAAGCATTCCATATTAGTTTAATGTATGTCCTGTTTCAGCATTTCTGGCACCTGGAAGCGGAGTTGATATGAGCATTCAATCTGTGGTTCCCACTGGAACATTGTGTACGGCAGAGCAGCACAGGATGGCGGAAACAGTCTGGGCAAGCCTGAGAATAGAGCGTGGGGTTTGAGCCCCAGCTTCCCATCTGCTAGCTGCATCCATGCTGCACTTTGATCAGGCTTCCTTGAATTTGAACAAGGGCATCATTATGTTAGTAGTTCAAAACCCTATGATTAGCCATTCCCAATGAGAATAGTGTGTCTTAATTTTTTTCTTCTTAAGGAGGAAAGCAGTTACCTTTCCCAAAAGAAATTAATAACTTTTCTGTGTTATCTGACATGTTATATTGTGGTGCTTCTTAGGAGATGAGCTAGTACCATTAAACTAACCCTCTACTACATGTTTTTTAATACAGGCTATTTTCTTTTGAAGAACTCCTAGCAGTTCATACAAGCTCATAGCAGAAAATGACTTCTAGTAGCAACAGTCTAAGATCAAGTGAAATGAGTTTTAAAATAAAATTCAAAATGGGCAAGATAAAATTAATTTGTCTGCATTCGTTCTTGCCCTTTGGTGCACATTTGCGTTGATGTTCAACTGTAATCATGGTCCCTCTTTTTGCCATATCCCAAACCACCTGGAAGGAAAGATTAATTTTTATAAATCTCTAGTTTGTTATAGACTCGTATAATAAAAAGTTTATTTCTGGAACCATGAAGTAAAAATACAAAGATATACAAAATACAGGCATCGATATTTTATTATGTGATTCAACAGAGATTGTTAAGTTAGTATAATGGTTTCTAACTCTCGAGTGTAGAATTGTTATCTGTTGTGGGTTGGTAATAAAGAACCAAGGCTGGGATGGGTCCTCGAATCACTCTTTGCTTAGCAAAGCTCTTCTTGCCTTTACTGCAAGAAAGTCAAGGTTTATATTCTATCTAGGCTGCTCAACTTGAGTTAAAAATGATAGAATAAGAGGAAGTTCAGCTGCTAGAGAGGGCTTGTCCCTAACAGGGTGGGGATGCTCATGATAGGCAAGAAAAAGGAGCCTCAGAAAGTAGAGGGGGCCTCTGAGTCACAGTGCAGCCCTGAGTGGGAAAGCTCCAGGGCCGGAGTCTCCACTTTTTCTAGGTTTTTCTGTTTTGCTTTTTCTTTCTTTCTTTCTTTTTTTAATCTAACAACGTTTCTACTGTTTACTAGACACAGTGAGATCCAAGGTTTCACTTTCCAGTTTTAGTTACCTATAGTGAACAATGGTCCAAAAATATTAAGGGGAAAATTCCAGAAATAAACAATTCGTAAAGCTGCGTGAGGAAATCTCATGCCATCCCACCCCATTCCACTTGGAATGTGAATCAGACCTTTGCCCAACATATCCGTGCCATATACTCTACCTGCCCACTAGTGTGTAGGTGTAATATATTTTGGGAGAGAGAAGTCACATTCACATAACTTTTATTATATACATTGTTAAAAATGTTTTATTATTTGTCATTATAGATATTGGACTGCACCTAATGTACGAACTAAACTTCATCATAGGTGTGTGTGCGTGCAAAAAAAAATAGGATTTGGTACTCTCTGTGGCTTCATGTGTACACTGGAGGACTTGGAACACATCCCCTGAGGGTAGAGGGCCACTACTGTATCCTTATTCTGATCCCTAAATTATTTTTAAACTTTCTGCTTATTTTTCTATAGCAGTTGGTCCTTTCGATCCCTGGCACACATATAACCTTAGGAACAAACGAAGGGTTTTAAAATAATTTCCAATCCTTGGTGTAATTCATTATTTAAGTTATTCTTTTAAAATATTCCTATTCTAACCTTATTTACCCACAGTTCAACTTCCTAAAATTAGTGAAGCCATGTAATGGATTTCTTACAATTTTTCATCTTCTGCTAAGAAGTAGGAATTAATTTTGAAGAACTAGTCATAATGTAAAAAGATTCCATGAGAAATGGAAAATTCAATTGTGACCAGATGGTGAAACCATTCTGCCCCATCTCTTGTCTATGCCGTGTTAATGATCATGTCTAGATATCTAAAACAGGGCTTGCAAAGTGCTTTGAGGGCAATTGGTTATATATTGGGATCATCTTGGGAGCTTTAAAAACATGGTGATGTCTGGGTCTCATCCCAGAGTTTGTGAGTTAATTGACCCAGAATGGGTCCTGGGAATTTTACAGGCTTCTCAGGTGATTTGCATGTTCAGTGAAGGCTGAAAAACACAGCACAGGAGTAGCTTAAATTCTAAGTGAATTCTTTGAACTCAGCAGCTCACTTAACATTTTTCAGGCTTAAGACGATTGAAGGTGCTGTTTTCTATGAGTTCCTATGGGTTCCAACTCAGAAGACATGACAATGTTTTTGTTACTTGCAGCTCTATTGTTTTCATTTGACGAATGCTAATTGAACAGTAATTGTGGTAAGTTTTCACTCTAGGATTGTGGTGAAGTGTAACTCTGAATCATCTTCACCTCTTCCCTATCCCACCATCCCTGTGCCCAGAAATCGTCCCAGGGTAAATTCTGCCACTGAGCTTACTTCTGGATCTGATCCTTCTTGTTCCTGGCTGCTTAAGTCAGGCTGTTATGCCGATAACTTTCTCTCCTTGCCTGCTATGGCTCCTCCTTCTAGATTATCTTCTGTATTATAACCAGCCTGGAACAGTCCACTTGATCGTCATTCTACTCAGAGCCACTACTGGCCAGTTAAAAATGCTCCCCTCAGGTCAATAGCTTAGAAAAGGGCTCTCTCTCCTGAAAGGAGTCTGTGAAGAATTACAGAAAGAAATTTCCTTCCCTGGAGTGGTGGTGGAGCAAGGTGAGTGGCTTGGCAGGCAGAGCTTGGCCCAGAATTCTGCCCTAAGGAGGTGCTTCTGTGCAGGACACAACCCACCCCACTGCAGCCAAGTGGAACCCATCAGCAGCCCAGCTTAATAAATGTCATCATTCTAATCTTATGCTGATTGCTCCCTGCAGTGTGTGCCCTGGTTACAGGGAAATTCTTGTGGTTACCCTTTGCATTGCTCTTTCAGTTTGGGATGCTCTTCCCCTGGAATACATTATCCTCTCCATTTCCAAATTACTGCTCTCTGCTAACCTATTTCTGCCACTCAAGGGATGATTCAACAGACCCTCTGTTTCTGACATGAGCGTCTATCTTTCCATCTTAGTCATCTGCTACTTCCAGACTTGTCTCAGTCTTACCATTTAGCTTAAGTCACATGTTGATCACCTGGACCATTGTCTCTCCAATGCTCTGAACCCCCATTCCTCTTATTTGTTTCACTTTCCTGGCAAAACTCCAGTTCTGGAAAAGCAACATAATTCATTTTCTCTGTTACTGTTCCAGGGTACTGAGTACTAGTAGAAATGAAAAACTGACAAATGTGCAGACTTGTGACCATAAATTCATGGTCTTTGTGGGTTCTCAACACTGCTGCACAATCCTGTTATTTGTTGTTGCTCTACTTACTCCCCTGGGAACTGTTGCCAATCTTTACTAGTTGCCTCAACTCTCTTAATCAACAGCCACTCCCATCACGCCTATGGGACACCTTCCCTCTTACTTCATGGAAATAACAGGATTCTTTGGACCACCAAAGATGAAGTAGGTCAAATTCTTAGTCTCCTTTGTCCCCTGCTCACTAAACTTTTCTTGTTATTTGGCCTTTCTCGGGGTTCCTATACTTTTTTTTTTTTTTAAACCAAGAACATGTATTGGTACATTCTTCATACAATGGTCTCATTCATTACAATTATTCTGTACCTATACATGATGCATCTTGATTCTCCCCCATCTCCCCCACCCCTCCCCTCTGCTCCCTCCCTCCGGGGTTCCTATACTTTTAACAACACGTTATTCCATTTTATGAATTGAATGTTTGTGGTCCCCCAAATTCTTATGTTAAACTCTTAATCCTTGAAGTAGCGGCATTTGTAGAGGGAGCATTTGGTAGGTAATTCAGTCATGACGGTGGAGTCTTAATGATGGCATCGGTGTTCCTATATGGACAGACATGAGCCATCTCTCCTGATCACCAGGTCGGGATACAATGAGGAGAGTGCCATCTGAGAACTGAGAAGCAGACTTAACAGGTACTCGACCTCCTGGTCCTTTGATCTTGGACTTCCAGCCTCTAGGCCCGGGAGAGATAAACTGTTGTTTAAGTTACTCTGTCTGCGTGAAATCGCTACAGCGTTTGGAACTAAGACATTTCACGAAAATTCCTATTTTCTATAGTTTAACTTCTTCCTTTTCAATGTATAAACATGGTCAAGCCTTTTTCATTACTGAAACAAAAGCAAGATCTTTTGATCTCACGTCCTTTAGACCCCATCGTCGCTACCCCCTTAGAACTGTTGCTAGTCTACATTTGCGGCCTCCAATTCTCCTTCCTTCTCTGAACCACAGGTCTGAGGCTCCATCCAGCCGCAGAGTGAAACCGCTCTTGGCAAGAGTGGTGGTCTCTGGGTTGCCAAAGCCAAGGAACACTTGACCTCCAGGGCTGCTGTGTGGCATGAGACTTGCTCTTTTCTGAAACTCTGTACTGTACTTGCTTCCAACTCATTTATTCTCTCAAGATCCTTTTCATATTTCCCAACCTTTCTACTTTATGAAGTAGAGACAAATGTGCAGACCTGTGATGTGCGCACATTCTTTTGTGAGATTTTATTTTATCTGCTCAGTAAATGTTAGTGCTCTCTGGAGTTTTGATCTTGCCCTAACACTCTTCAGTCTCTACCTTTTCTTCTTGGAGGCTATTACTTCCTTTTACGGGTTTAAAGACCACTCAGATGCGCCCCTGTCCCCCCAGATCTGTACTTCTTGTCATAACCTCTCCTACATTTCAGAACCATATAACCACCTTTCTTTTGGGTACGTCTACTAGCAACTTTACAGGAATGCTGCTTCTCCAACATAAACATGATTGTTTCCAACCTGTTCCAAACTTGTTTCTTTTTCTGTAGATCTGGTTTTTAGTTAATACTACCACCATCTTCCTATCAACAAAGCCCATGACTTGGCTACTATCCAAGTCATTTTCCTTGTTTTCTTCGTCCTTACTGTGCCCTGTTGTAGGCTCTCGGCATGTCCAAACCAGCCATCTGAAATTGATCCCCCAACCCTGTGGTCGCCTGCTACCAGTCCTGTCCTGTTAGGCCTGCCCTCTATGTGGCAGCTGAGATGTATCAAAAACAGAATTTGCTGTATCACCACCCTGCTTAAAACCCTTCAGCGACCTCACTGACACTCCAAATGGTCAAATGATCACATTTCTTAGTATTGCTTACATGCGCCTTCACTGGGCATACCAACTGTCTCCCAACCTGAAAGACTGATTATATTTCACTTTTCAAGACTTAGGCCAGGTGTCATCTCCTTCTCTGCACCCCAAGGTTAATGTAGATTATTTGTTTACCGTCCTTCTATTTCGCCCATACGTTTAATGATATTACACAGAAATGATGTACACACGTGACTGTCTCCCACGGTAGGCTCTAACTCCTCAGGATCAGTGGCTATTCTTTTTCCCATCATAGTACTTTTAGTTCTGACTGGATTCTTGCCGTATAAGAGTTACTTGTGATGAAATGAGCTCTATTCTATTGCAGCCTTCCTATGACTGAAGAGATGATCTTATCCAATCCATTTAAAAAAAATCATGCTTCATATCAAATGACTATATCACTTTAAAGAGCATGAGGTATAGCAAATTTATGAAATAAATGCTTTAAGAACACCTCTTTATGTTGTGCTCACCTTCCAAAATGATTTCTCAATTATAATTACATTAGTTCTTTGATTGATCCTATTTTCTTTCTGTCCTAAAGATTCCTCAAAGATTCTTACCTGCTGAAAGGTCCCCTTACACCCACATGCCCAAGGACCAAGATGCTGCTGCTTCTCTCTTCTTCCTCCTCCTTCTCCCTACTTCTTCTCTCATTTTTCTTTCCTCCTCTGCTAAAATCTCTTGTCTATAGTTTTTTGGGTTTGTTGTAGGAAGATTGACCGCAGTTCATACTTAGTCCACCATCTTAAATCCAACTACACTGTCTGCAGTTGAGGACTGGTACAAGGATCAGTGAACAAGGAGGTCCTGCCTAATGGTGCTACGCTTAAACAAATAACGAAATCAGCAGCAGTTGATATTCTTTATCTAATCTCTGCCACAGTCAAGACAAACACTTTCCTATTTAGCAGCACAGTGCAATTCCTATCTCTTCTAAGTACAATGGTTTTAAATTTGTCTTGGAAGATCCAGTAGCATTCTGGGCTGGGCCAGATACTTGGTTAAATAGAAATCCTGGCTGCAGATATTTCAGCACTTTTTAATTGGTCACTTTTCGAATGTGCTCCTGGAGATGAACTGTCTCGTGAATTTCGAAAGGAAAGCTGCAGGCTTGAGTAGCATTTTACGAATGCTAATATCCAAATAGCATGAATTATGTCGTTCCCAGGTACTTTTCTTATGCTGTTGCTTTTAACTTTAAAGCAATGTACCCTTTCAAAAATTTTTTACTGATGTGTAACATTACAGAAAAATGCATAAATCCCAAGTGTTCATCCTGATGAATTCTGAAGTGTGAATATGTCTTGTAATCCAGTAGAAGTCAAGAAATGAAAAGTTACCATTGCCTCTGAAGCTCCCTTATATTCCTTCCACTCACTACTTCCTACCCAAAGCAAATTATCTCCTGACTTCTGAGACTTTACATTATTTTTTCTCATTTTGATCTTTCTATAGGCAGAATCATACAGAATACTTTGTGTGTAG
>PVJO010033155.1:0-12506 GCA_004026905.1 Hystrix cristata
AATGTACCGCTACCTGCCTTAGAAATGACTTGTGATAATAATACATGATATTTTGTTGTACCATTGTATGCTTGGCACTTCTGTGACAGTACCTGCTTTTATTGCTGATTTTAAAATAATAACTATGTCATTAAGCCTACTTTCATTCATCATCTGAGCTTCTGATTTTCATCTGTGGCATACATCTTAAAAGGGAGAGTATTGTTTTTATAAAGGTGCTTTTCTCCTGTCATAGTTCTTTCTTTCTTTTTTTTTTTAAGGAAAATGTGCTTGGATTGAAACTAATGTTTATTGAAAGTCATTTAGAGGGTAAAGTATATAATCAAAATTTCTTGGGAATAACAAACACACCAAATGTTTTCATGGCTACATGTCACCAGCATTATGTTTCCTTTCAGCCATCAGCAGTTACTTTGGCTATAATATTTATGTCACAGAAATAGGTTTGAAAAATGGGAACACCAGTGTCAATTGCTAAGAAATCATCTTCTAACATCTTAAATCATTATTTTAAAACAAAACACTGTTTAATTTGATGATTATGTTTAGCTGTCTCTGATTAATACCCCATTCAAGAATTGAGCTAAATAGTTAAAATAGGCCATAGATTCATCAAAAGAAATTACCAAAATGTACACTTCTTAGTATTCCTAATGGTACCTTGCACATATATATATTTAAAATATGACCTTTCTGAAAGTCATTATTGTACACATTTTTATAGGTGATCTTTCACTTGCTGGATAGTTTCTCTAGACAACAGATCAAGGCTGTATCTAAGTCCCATCTGATACTCTCCATTAAGCAACGTGGTCTCAAACATGGCTCCACTGATGGCCACCTGCTGATGACTCATGAAGATGCATGATTCTGACTATGTTATTTTTACTGAAATGACGTATATGCTCCTGCCCTGCAAGTCTATGTCTTGTCAGCTCCTGGTAAAATTAATATCTGTACAGGGCTTAAAACTCATACTTTGAACATTGTGATCGGTAGGTGTCCCCAAATCTTGGTCAATTCATTCTCTCTCTGTTCTGCCTCTTTATTTACCTGCCAAAAACCAAATAAAGAAATAGCCTCTTGCAAATCAGCCCCTTCTTCTTCTTCTTTTTTTTTTTTTTTTAATTTGGGACAGTGTCTAGTGTCTTCCTAAGTCACCAAGTTGCCCAGACTGGTCTTAAAATTGCAATCTCCCTGCTTCAACTTTCCAAAGTGTTGGGATTACAGGTGTGTGTTTCAACACCAGGCTAAATCAGCCCCATGCTGATGCTAATTTATGAAGATGCCAAATGTGCTCCACTACAATAAGACCACAGGAGGGACACCATCCAGGCTTGCAATGCTTTGTTTACTTGCAAAGACTCTGCTGGTTGCTGTTGCTTTTTTTTGTTGTTGTTGTTGTTTGTTTGTTTGTTTGTTTGGCCTTTCTTTAGAGAAGCAGGGAGGTAAAATAAATTATTCAGTCATATGACTAATAGGTGACATTGTCTATGTTTCCAACACAGCTATATCTGGCTTAAATGTTGAGCTCTACACACACCTTTGACCATTGTCTTTATTATTAGAGGTAGAGACATTTTACAGGTAAGCTGGATCTTAGGGGCTCTACTTTGGAGGACGGGTATGTGTGGAGAAGAGATAAAATGTCATAACTGTTTGGACAGGGAAAAGAGAATAATTTCTCTTTGGTAGTTTGAAGAAGAAATTATATTTAATTCCTTCTTTCCCAAGAAATGTGTTCTTGCAAACCAAAGATGAAAATAGTATATGATCTACGAATATGTTCCCACTGTGCTACTCTCCCCACTGGCACCAGAGTCTCATATAAGAATGAAATTAGGAGTAGAGCCTAGTTGAAAGGGAAGAGCAGAATATGTGCTGAAATTATGTTGTCTCATGCTTCTGTGAGATTTATAGCTTTCTCTCAGTTGCACAGAAGTATATTAATCACAATTGGGTTTCATAGCACATTCTCTGTTTCTGGCCCAAAGCTTTAGGTACTTTATTTTGTTAGGTTCCCTCTACCCCTCAATTGTTCATTAAAGCATAAAGTAACAATTACATCTCAGTCAAACATCTCAAAAACAATTTCTTCCCAAGTATGATTCCCACTGCTCCTTTCCACAAATTCACTTTCCTTTTTCTCTCAGCTCCCAAGAAACTCTTTTCTACTTATATCAAATGTCTCAATAAAAATAGCAATTTTTCAATGTATTTTACTTATATCTAATCTTATTCATTAATTTCTAATATATTTAAAAATTTTCTGAAAGTAAATATTGTCCCGAAACTATAATATTTTTCAAAGAATGTCTTCGTGGCAGAGATAATGATTGTAGGAGACAAGAGTCCCCAAAGAGGACTCCCCCCTTACTAGCAACACTGTCATGTAAGCTGTAATATAGTCACACACCTCCTTTGCGGCTATGAAATTTACTCATTTTCAAGTCTCGACTTTCAGTTAAAAAGTAAACTAATCCCTAAATTGAGTCACTAAAATGAGGACAAAGATGATTGGGGGAAACTTTCTGTGAGAGAATTTAACTGATTACACTAAACTGAAGCCATGATTTAAATGTCTTGGCACTCTGTCTGTGGAACAAGAAAATAAGTAGTTTAGATTCCTGATCTTTATCTGCATTGAAATATTTCTCATTCTCTTTTGGGCTGAGAAATAACACTGTTTTCTGATTAAAATGCCCAATTCTTGGAGCAAAGATTTGGCGATGGCTAAATCTCGCCTGTAGATGACTGTTTTTACAATAATTATGTGAGGAATTTCCTTAAAATTGGAATTTCTATTGTCTCTTGAGAAAGTAACCTAAGTACTGGAATTGGTGGGCTGCCTCTCTGATGGATCAGTGAGCTCGGGCTGAAGAGCATCTCTCCCCTTACAGGGGCCAGCACCCTTCAGCTTGCCACTCACTTGTCTCAGCAGAGCCCTCTGTTTACGATACTTGCTCGATGTTGTTGACAGTGAAAATTTTAATCTCTGTAGCAAAGAATATGAATGCCATGCCTCTAGAATCATCTGACTTTTATTTCTAAAAGGTTTGTAGTTCTAGTGCTCTGGAAATTCACTTATCTGTTTGAATCTTGCTAATACTCACTTGCAAAATGATGAGAAATTGAAAGGCTATTATTTGGGGATAGAAATTACCTTCTGCATTCATAGGGGAAAAATAATCCATCGTCTATGTTTGTGTATGTACATGTTTGTGCTCTTGAATTTGACAGCATGCAAAACAAATTTAGTAATAATGCTATGGATCAGATGATTATACTCTGGGTTAACATATAAGGGTTAAGTTTTTTATTATTTCATTGTTCTTACCCACAATGCTTACCCACGATGCAAACAGGACTCCTATAGATATGTATTTAGATGACTGATCAGTAGCTATCTGTTGCCCATATAGTCATTTTATACAGAAACAAATTTTGGGGAACTAATACTGGTACATTTTTCTTTTCTTAGATTTCATTTTTAATTTCTTATATTCACACTTTTGGTAGACTAAGTAGGGAAAAAAATCTAATAAATAAAGCCACCATTGTTAAAGATGTTACCTTGTAAATTTATTAATTTACCTCACACAATTTTAACAGAGATTTTGATCTGGTGGACCTGGAGCTTGTCCAAGTTAAAGAGTTGTGAGCTGAGGCTGCAAAGCAGATGCTGTAGTAAAGTGTTTGTCCATATTACTTGGTTGATTTTTCACTGCATGTAGGTAGTCATCAGCTGCTGATTCTTCCCTGTGCAACAGATGCTCCACTTTGCTCTCCGTAGGGCCCTCAGATAATTGCATGCTCTTCAATAGTCCCATTTTCTCGGTGTGTTATTGCACAATTTACTTTTAACAGACTCATATCACTGTTGCCAAAAAGATGTGCTGTACTATTGTAATGAAATCTCCCTGACCAAAAACAGACATAAAAGGAAGAACTGAGCCATAAAAATTTCCTTGTTAATTGCTATTAAACGATTATAGGTTCACCTCACTGCTCTTGGACACTTTATTAAGCAGTGTAATACTCTCATCAAAGATCCCCATAAAGGTTAAAAATTCCCCGGCATTGAATCACAGCGTCTACTTATACAATTAATAATCTCAAAGGTTCCTGTAGATTTTTCTTGTTAACTGAGTTATGAAAAAATCCCCCATTCCCTAGAGATACTGCTACAGAAAGGAATCATGTGCAGTACATATAAGGATATATTAAAATTACATGGTGGCACAAAAGGTGAATTTGGTAAGTAAATGTGACATTTAAATGTCCTTGTTATTATGGGTTTTAAAAACTCAATTATTTATGAACACTCATTTTCAGTACTCAGAGGAATAATGAACCACTTATTATTGTGCCAGTTGAGGAAACTCTAGGGGTGTGACATGAAAATGATTTGCTTTTGAAAGTTCATCTATCTGTCATATTTTTTAGTGCTAGTAGAAAAAAAATTCATAAAGTTTAAGAAAATATGAGCATGAAATACTATTAGATTTTGTTCTATGGAAAAATGTTTTATGTGGTATATGAGCCAGTGAAAGGGAGCTTAGGAGGTGAGCAGATTCCTAATCGTCACACTTTTGCTGGGCAAGGTGTGAGTTCTTTTACTTAGGTCTGATGTCGTAACCTATAAATTAATAGAATTCATTCATGAGAGGATTTCTCAAATCAAAATAATAGGTTATGCTTACCCTTATTTTTTCTCTTCATTTTTTTGTAGTGTTTTAATTTACTTGGAGTAAATGGAATTTCCATAACTTGATAGAATTGATGTGATCGATTTACTGATGTACACAATAAGACGTGGTGACCAAAGTGATGCTGTACACTCCAGAATCCACAGTGGAAGACAGACCTAACTCAAAATACACAGTGTATTATTTAGAAACTGTTGGTATCAAGCAGTGACGGTCTATATTCTATAATATATTCTATAATATAATATATTTTGAGTGGTAGTCAATACATAACTCTGAAATACATACTTGTTTCCTATACTTTGAGAAAATAGAAACTCAAGACATTTATTCTAGCTATATTCTAAGATGAAATAGAATGAATATTGCATTTTACATTGAAAATCTCATATAATATGTAATCTATAGGAATATTCATAATGGTAGAGATATAATTCTTATACTTTTAAGATGTCTTAATGCTAACAGACCAAATTCTTCTTCCATTTTTATGTATGCATATGCCACTTAGGTCAAATAATAAATGTAGAATAGTAGGGCAACTATGGTTGACAACAATTAATTAAATATTTTGATATAACCAGCAAAGAAGATTTTGATGTTCCTAACACAAAAAACGATATATATCTGAGGTTATGGGGTTGTCAATCATTCTGACTTGATCAATATGCATTTTATATATTATTGAAATATTAGATTGTGCCCCATATATATATTTAGCCACTATATGTCAGTTAAAAATAAAAACATATTAAAGTAAATAATTATAACAGCCAGAGTTAGAGTATGCTCAAATCTTTCATTCAAAAAATAACCTCTAAATATTTTACTTCCCACTTAACTGCACGACTTTAAGTAATTAAATATAAATTTTGTTTTGAAATTTTAACATATTTTTCAGTACTTATTATTTGCAATACTCGTTGCAAAATGTTGACTTTTACCTGAGCACTATGATCCTAGATCGCAACGAATGCTAAGATATCATCGCACCCTTTTTTGTGTTCCGGGGAAATCCTATTTCAACGAACCACCCTTCCCGAATGACTTAGATAAGACCCCTGGATGTCCCCCTTGTATACCCCTTTGTATACCAGACATTCACTGGCCAAGTTCTTATTCTTTGCGTCATAAACTAGATGAACTACTTGCCCTCATTAGTCAGTGAGAACAATGCTGGTTAAAACAAAACATAAAACGATCAGCAGCAAAACCATTAGGTTAAGCTTCCCTCCCACCCTGAGCATCTACCTGTGGCCAGCTGTTATGGTTTGTGTCTAGATGTCCCCCCAAAGCCTCATGTGGTGAGAGATAGCTGGATCTAGAGTGTGGGCTGCCCCGGGGGCAGGTAGCCTAGATAATAGAGGAAGAATGCTTAACTAACTGCTTGTTTGCATTGCTGATTTGCATACATTCCTTGCATTTTCCTCACTTTGCTTTGCGGCCGGCTGCGAGTCCGCCACGCCAGCCCCGCCGCCTTGGACCCAGCGGACTATAGACTGAAACCTCTGCAGACTGTGAGCTAATAAACCTTTCTTCCCCTAACTTTGGGTGTCGGGTATTCTGTCCCAACAACGAGAGAAAAGTAACTAAAACACCAGCATACAACTCCTTCTTTACAACACTTCCTGGGAATAGGCTGACCTCTGAACGAAACGTGCCCTGATCTCCTATTTAATGGCACTTGCTTCTTTTCAGGCTTGCTTGTTTCTCTGTGTAAAAGTTCTTTTTGCCTAACCCTTGAAATGCTTGCAGACCTGACCATCAGAATGAATCTCTACTGAAATGCTCACAGTACTCTGTTCTTTTGAGTACTCAGTACAGTATTCAGTTCTTTTCCCTTCACATGATAATTTTTAATAAAATATTTCCTTAGTCAATATTAAAACTTTTCTTGATAGTAATGAAGAAAAATATAGAAACACAGCAGTTTTACTCCCATTAGCATGTTATTTCTTCGATAAAGTGTATGAAGAGAAAGTGTTAATATTAATGCTGAAACATAAAGTGAATAAAATGATACACTTTTATTCACATCAAAAGTGGCAGGTGTTGTCTAAGTTGGCTGTAATGGTGGGTACTAGAGCAAGGCAGGATGCTTCTCTTTGCTCTGTAAATATAGCTAGCACTTTTTATGAACCTAAAGAGAAAATGAAGCTGGTAATAAAGGATCATTTTAGTATGATTTCTTTAGCTGCTCAAACATAAAATTGTGTTTCCTGGTCCACAATAGCACTGTAACTATCTGTGACATTTATGATGAGCAGTTGACAAGTGGTACTTATTTTTTCTGAATAACCACTTTGAAGAAACATGAATACTTTTCTTAATAAAATCTATTCATAGTGATAGTTCTGTTTTCAAGGACTTGTAAATCCAGATCTACAAATAAAAGTTGTGGAACACTGTATTTTGTGGTAACGGGAAATGTGGATTTTGGTTGGAGGTGCTATTAATATTACCTAATCCAATTTCACCAAATGAGTCATACTATAATCAATGGGTAGCCTTTTCTTAGGGATGTGGGGGAGAAGAGTAGTGGATTAGAGAGCAGAGGCCATGGTTAGGAATGAAAAGGAGAGTGTTTTTGCTAGAATAGCAGCCAGATTTGGGGGCAAAGAATTAAGAAAATGTTGGAAACAAGTGACCAACCATTGGATTGTCTTGTTCCTATCATAGCAAGAGCAATTTCTAGCAATAGAAGAAGTCACACATACAAGGACATAAGCTTTTCCATCTTACACATTTTTGATTGCTCAAGCATCAAAATCTTCCCAGTACTCACGGCCTCAGGGAGATGTTGATTAAGAAAGAAGCCTCCAAACCAGAATTAGACCAACACTGACCCAAGGCACTCAACTTCAATACCTAAGGAGTTCTCTCTAGACTTACAAGTACTATGATTTCAAGGTTTCTTCACTAGCTCACATAGTTGAGCCTTTTTTTTTTTTTTTTTTTGTGCCAGGGATTGAACTCAGGGCCTTGTGATTGCTAGGCAGGCACTCTAACCACTGAGCAAAATCCCAGCCCTACTATCCCACTTTATTAGTAGCAGGGCATTGCTCTATTTAGCACAGTATTCTAAAAGTTCCACATATGCAACAAAACATTTGGTTAACATATAGATGCATAATTTACCCTCTCTTAGAACATGCCCAAATTGTTTTTTTGTTTTTTTGTTTTTTTTTTTTTTTTTTTGGTGGTGCCAGGGATTGAACTCAGGCCCTTGTGCTTACAAGGCAAGCACTCTAATCACTGAGCTACATCCCCAGTCCGAACATGCCCAAATTGAATTGATTTATATGTCATTAATTTCTCAATTTCTATGTATTTTCCTTCTGGTACTCCTGGAATTTGGATATTGCCTCTTGCACCATACTTTCCTATCACCTTTCCATATGAAATTAATTCTTAGTTAAAACCATACGGTCATTAGTGTCCTTTTTAGCAATATCCATTTTGCTACTTAGCCTATGTAGTGATGACCTGCTTTATTTTTAAGAAGTCCTATTTTTATTTTATGTTGCGATTTTATTTGTATGTATTTATATGTTTCAAGGCATACTATTTTAAAATCCAATCGTAGAACTTTGTTTCCCTGCCTTATATCCTGCTCCTGATTGAGCCAAGCGCTTCTCTGTTGTAGTGGCTGCTTTCCTCAGTTTTGCTTCATCCATCTTGATGTTGTTTTCTGGGACTCCCTGTTGAGAACCGAGACTGTCTACATCATAGAGTTTGCTTTCTGCATTAACGTGCTTTTACTCCTCCATTGACTTCAACAAATTTAGTATCACAGAAAATTTTTGGTCAAATATAGACACTACAACTTTGTAAATTTTTTGTTCCAGGAACTTACAGAAGAGCATATGTCAAGATCCTTTGAATTACTTGACTCACACTTGTCTCCTTACTGTGTTCACAGTTCTAAGCACTTTTATCATGATGATTTAAGCCGCTGCATTGAAAGTCCTACCTTAAACTAGATTTCACAATCTCAGCCACAGTCTCTTGTGGCAAGACAATGTTTGCCTTTGCCTTGAAGAAAGGAACTGCGCTTGGTCTCATTACCAGTTTGTTCTGGTGGCATTTCAAGTGATCCAGAAGTCACTGTTGCCTATAGCACAGCAAACAATAATTTCAGGAGCAAGAAAATTGTTTAAAAGCTTTGTGCTGTGTTCCTTGAGAGTAGAAGCAAGTAAGGCTTGCAGCTGGGTGGGATGCTTGGTCATGGAGAGATCTCCATTTTTCTAAATGATTCAGGTCCAGAAGGACTGACTTCCTTTCTCCTGTATAATCCCCACACAGGCTGCTTTCCAGCTGGTGTGAGACAGTATTATTAAGGTTCACGGTTTAAGTAGACTGCCACCAATAAACCAGAAACTTGAAAGCAATAATTTATATTTTGATGTGAATTAATCCCAATTGTGTATGGACTATTTAAAAATGTACAAATAATTGAATCCTTTTTTTTAGTCATGTTTTTATTTGTAGACAGTGAAAGAATCTGACCACACCCGTCTTAAATTGACCAGAGACCACTGTGACCCCTTTGGCCCCAGCAGAGCTGCACTCAGGGACTCTATCACTGTTAATCCTGTTATTGATAACAACCATTACGCTCTTCGCTTACCCATGTCTTGTCCTTGGACAACCATTCACCCCTTGCGATCTCTCAGACCTGTTTTGGCAGGTAGCCATAACCCCTTTCATTGAACATTCTTTTCCCTATGACCCCATAAAAGCCCTATTGCCGGTAAAGAGGATCTAGTGTGGTCTCAAAGCCAGAGTGCTCCCTCTCAGGCTCGTTCTGATATAAACCTGTCCTGTTGAGTTTGTACCTTTGTTTCTTTTCCTATGTTCCCCCTAACAAATGTAAAAGCAGCAGAAAAATCCTGGCGATGGTTAATGTATTAGTCAGCTTTTACATCACCATGACATAATACTTGGTATCTACAACTTAAAGGAGAAGAGATGTATTTTGATTCATAGTATCAGTTAAGTTCAGTCCACATTTGACAGGCTCCAAGGCAGAAACTGCATGGTGAAAGGAAATGGTGGAAGGCTATTCGTAGAAGGTGGCTAGGAAGGAGAGACAGAAAGGAGCTGGGGGCAAGGAAATACTCTTCCAGATCAAGCCTCCAGTGACCCACACCTTCTCACCTCCACACGTGAGGCTTTGGGGGAACTTCGTATCTAAACCATAACTTTCCTCCCATGGTCCCTGAAAGCCTCGTGTTCATCTCATTTTGAAAAATGCATGTAGTCCATCTCTAAGAGCCTTAGAGTTACCAAAGCCTTAACAGTTGCCATGCTGCTGAATAGTCTAACTCAGAAGTCTCTGAGACTCAAGGGACACCCTTGGCTGTGAGCCTCTGTAAAAATCAAAAAGAAAGTTAAACATTTTCAATATTCAATGACACAGGTTAAATATTTCCATTCCACAGGGGATGAATAGGGGAATCCAAAGCAACTAAATCAAAACACAGCAGGGGAGACATTAAATCCTGTAGCTCCATGTCCAGCACCTTGGGAAGTTTGGAGCCGGATGTGAGCCTCAAAAGCTTTGGGCAGCCTCATCTCTATGACCTTGCAAGTTACAGCACATATGGCCTCCCTCTTGGGCTGGCTCTGCTTGCTGCCTGAGCTTTTCTCCACCAGAAAATTCACATAATAGACATCTCCAAGTAACTGAATCTCCACTGAACCTTTGCATTCACAAATTTGGATTTTATGAATTTTCCTATCAAGGGAACATTGCTTGGCCTCTCAAATCTTCCTTTGAAATTGGGTGTAAACCTTCATGACCCCTCAACCTTTGCAGTCTGCATGCCCATAAAGCCAGCACCAGGTGGATGATGCCATGGTCTGCCACAAGCTCAAGCACTAGCTTGGCCCTCAGCTACAGAGACTCTGAGTTCTTAGAAGGCTGATCTCAGGAAAATGAATCCCAGAGAACCAATTTGTTAGGCGTCACTTCTCAAACATAAGGCCCGAAAGTCCTCTTCTCAAATAAAAGGCTTGCACTGTTGCACTTTTAAATGTGTAGTAGGTGGGACCTTACTGATTCCTGAGATGCTCCCAAGATATCTATCTTTTATTTTTTATTTTTTTGTCGCAGAACAAAAGACTTGATTCCTTTGTAACTCTACTAATTCCTATGGGAGTCACAACTCCTTTTGACCCAATATTACAGGTACTTCCTGCATATCACCTATAAAATTTTGGATATTTTGACCCCTTTTTTTGCTCTTAAATTTTCTTATAAATCTAGGTAAAAGCAGACATCAGTACCCATGTCACAATCTGAATGTTGAGCTGCCTTGAAGTTTTCTGAAGTGTGAGGGTGGAAGCTGGGAACAAGAAAACATCCTTCTAGGTCATGCTCCTTTGGCATGACCTAGGTCTAGTGATCTAGGTCTAGCGACCTGCCCCTTTGGTTAGGGTCCACCTCCCAATGTGAGAGTTTTAAGATATATTTAAATCTAAACCATAACAGTTACTTAAAAAAAGGAACATTATAATAGAAAATGATTGTCAGAAAATAAGCCTCAAGGAAGTCATGGCCTTAATTAAGTTTGGTCCAATTTATTTTGATCTCTTTGAGGGAAGAGCTATTAGAGATTTTCTACCACAAATCTATTCGACTTGAGTAAAATAATTTGGCTTTAACTGAATTTGTTTTATGAAAAATCACTCTAATTTATACATTTTTTTTTTCTAAAAAGTTACCCGTGAAAACATATTTTATTAAATACTCTATGAAAAACATATTTTATAAAGTTTCACTTTGGAATATACATTGGAAAATAAGCAAAAAATCAAAACCAATTTGTCTCTCTCTCCACTCCATTTTTTTTGTGATACTGAGAATTGAAATCGGGTCTTCACCTGAACTAAATTCTAGGCTGTTTTTATTTTGAGACACATTCCGACCGAGTTGCTAAAATGGCCAGGCTGTGTTCAAACTTGTGATCCTCATACCTTGGACTCCCAGAATACTGGAGTATCAGTGTGCACCATCATGCCCTGATCCCTGATTTCATTTTTAAAATCTCAAGTTTGATATTACTTATTTCGCTTAGTGTGTCAGTAATACAGTAAATGCCTGTAACTTTAAAATGGCTTAGATAACCATTAACAGAAAGATTTGTGCTTCATCTTTAATTTCCAAGTAATTTTCTTCTTAAAGAAAATCTTTCATGAGTTCTTACATTAATACAGTTAATATCCTGCACATTAACCCACATATATCTTGTTTCAGTCATGAAAAGTGATAATTTAATATGCTTTCTCCAAAACTGGAAGGTTTGCCTATTTGGATCTAATTCTATGGAGGTCAAAATAACCTGAAACTGTCAGTTTTCATCATTAGAATTTCTTATACTTGAAAGTATAAGAACTTGGCTCTTGAACTTGTACTCTTATTGTAGCATTGTAATTTATATAATAACATTATTTGAATACAGATATGATGTTAAAAAGCACATGAGAAATTAAAATATTTATCTATTCTTTGTCTATAATTCTCTGTATTAAATAACTGCTACTGCATTCAAAAGTTGTTCTATTTTTATTTTTGTATTAATAAGCACTTTAAAACAACAGTTAAGTGAGTGAAAGCTGTATAAAGGTACCTTAAGGCTTCCGATCAGTGATGGTGATAAACAAGTACCCATATTTTCATATTCCTTTGCGATTTCTAAAGTAATTTCAAAATATTATATTTTGAATTAATTTTTGTATTGAGGATATTACTTTTCAAAGGGAATGAGTTCACGCTCTTCCAATCTTGTGTCT
>PVJO010033156.1:0-12474 GCA_004026905.1 Hystrix cristata
AAAAAAAACCCAGGGTTAGGGATTTAGCTCAATGGTTAGAGTGCCTGCCTAGCAAGCAAATAGGCCTTGAGTATGATCCCCAGCACAAAACAAAACAAAACAAACAAAAAATCTCAATTCACAAGTTCTCTTTTTAGTTCCATAATTGATAACAATTTTGTTGTCATGCAAAAGGGGGTCATGGGATCTGGTCAGGATGGCTCAACAATTTACACTCACAGTATGATTTTCATTTCATCATACATATATATATCATTTTTAATTTTAAAAATTAATGCAAGAGTTTTGGCTCAAGCCGGGCATGGTGGCACATGCCTGGAATCTCAGCACTTGAACTGCAGAGATAAAAGAATCACAAGCTCCAGGCTGGCTTGGACTAATAGTAAGAGACTTGTCTCAAAAAAGATGGCTCCTTTAAAGGCACAGACTAACTATTCTTTTTCATTGGTAGGCATGCTAATATAGTACAGTATATTTTAGGAACTGGGTGTCCGGCCCTATAACCTTTAATACTTTTATTTCCTATAACCCTTTCGGTGTATCGGTATGTTTCACATTTAAGTATATGAGCTTAAACCTTTTTATATACAATGTAATAATACAGTTCTTAAGGAAGGAGTAGAAGAGTGGACAGCCAATGTTTGACTTCTAGAGTGGTGAACTCCCACTTACCTTCATTAAGATGCTGATGGCACAGGCCATGCCAACAGCACCAACCCCGACAACTGTAATCTTATTCTGGGGGACCTGTTCTTCCTTAAGGAGATTCACAATCAGCTGATCCTTGAGACTGGCCATCTTGGACTTAGAACCAAAGGGAACCTACAGGGGGAAAAGAGTCATTACATCCTTTTAAAATTTATATTTATTATAGAGCTGTTTTAGGAAAAAAAAAAAGCTTATTTTACTTTCTTTTGGGTATTTGCCACTAAAATGCACAAGAGATGACTGAAAGAAGGGAAGAAAACACCTAAGAGCAGTCAAAAGAGTGTAGAGGCCTAATGCCAGGGTCCAGTCTGGCCAGGCTCTTGGTGTGAATGAAGGACCTCACCTTAGCATGGAAAAATAATATCGACGTTTGGGTATAAGTATAACCTCCGGAAGGCTCACTCATCTTGCTTTATAAACCCCAACCAGGGCGGGACTCTCTTCAGACAGGATCTCTGTGGGCCACCTATCCAGCTCCCCTCCGTTCACTCAAGATCTTACAGCACACGGAGTGCCAAGCCCCTCAACCAAAGACCACAAGCACCGCCAGAAAGCTACACCAACTGCCACAAGGTGCAACCCCAAGCAAATAAATGAGCGGGGAGGCCTGCGCATGCGCGCATTGACTTTCTACTCCGGCTGCACGACTTATGCCCCGCCCAGATCCAGGAAACCAGCGACCGAAGAACTTGTGCGCGTGCAGAACTTGTGCGCGTGCGCATTGCAAGGGGCCCGGGAGCCCAGCGAGCAGGTCTTAGAGGCAGGAGGCCAGACTCTGGGGGAGCCCCGCCCTGGAGCAGAGCAATCAGGTGCTATCCAGTACCATATGGGTCAGAGGGAACGAGGTCCTAGTTAAGACTTTAGACTTTACTAGTGCCCTGAAGCAGATACAAGCAACGTGAAGCCCAGCTGGCAGCCTCTCAGGCCGGGCAAGTGCCCAGAGTCAGACTTCAAAATCGCCAGACCAGGACCTAGGGGCAGTTAACCAACCGGGGAGGGGCGCCGTAGGGCTTCTTCCCTGGTCCTGGTTGCAAAGGCGTGAAGCCCGGTAAGAGGAAATTGTCAGTACAGGAAGTGCAGAAATAGCTGCAGGAGATTAAACCTGGTGCCCTAAAGTGAACAGATACTTGGTGGATCCCTCCAATTCCAGAGCCGGGGGGAAAAAAAAATTCCAGAGCCAGGAGGGGCCCTCCAGCAGGTTCATCCAACCCTGCAATGCACAGGTTGCATCCCCAAGCACCGCGTCTAGTTTTGACACCGTTCCAAAGGGCGAAAATATCCGAGAGGACCTCCAGGCAGGCAGCCCAGAGTCACCAAGCTGGAACTGGGCTCTCCTTACAATCACTGCTATTTCTAGACAGCCTTGAAAGCTTCTGCAGCACCCCCCCGTGGGTCCACTCCCCGCCTCTGCCACCACTCACTGTGGCCTTAAGAGATGCCCAACTTTCTCCCAGTTCAAGGTTTCCCCATTTGCCAAACGGAGGGGATGGAACCGGGCCATCCTACTCCGATAGCCCCAGTGAGGTGCGGACGGACTGCAACTCTGCCTGCTTTGCATGCACCATGCTCAGCACAATCTCGATACCCAGAAGCTTCCTCATAAAGATCACGGTCGCAGGGGCGCCCCGTAATCTGTAAGGTGCCCCACTCCACCCCACGAAGTCCACCTCTTCAGCGTACCCAGCGGAAATGCAGCCCGCGAGGGGCTCCTAGGCTTCCCCACCCCAACGAACCCACCCCGGACGCGCTGGGGCCGTGGCGGCCCCGGGGCTTCCGGGAACCCGACCTCAAGAGTTGCACTGATGGCGGATTTCGAGTCCCGAGTTACTCCCACCCTTCAGACCCAGCGACTCCCTGTCCTTCGGCATGCACCAGAGTTCTCGATCCCAGGTCGAGGTTGGGTGGGGACACGGCTTAGGCACAAACAGAACGCAGCGGCTCCAAGCCTACGCGTGGTGTGGCCACCGCCCAGGTCTCTGAACTCCGCTCCTGGGGATCGGCGCCTACACCCCCGGGAGCAGGGACCCCCCTTGTGCCCGGGGGTGGTCAACCGAGCCCCAGGCAGCTCGCTCTCCCGCCCGCCCCCTCGAGCGCAGTGCGCGCCAGGCCTGACTGTACCGAGTGGGCACGTTGGACGGGCGTCGGGGTGCGCAGTTGCGAGGTCCAGACTCGGCAGCAGCGGCTCCAGCACTCCGAGCAACACGCGGGAGGGGCCTTAAATGGAACCACGAGGCTGACGTCAGGGGGGGAGCCAGGCGGACGTGCGGGAACCCACGTGTGGGCTGGGCCGGGGGCGGGCGCCCGACCGGGCGGGGCCCTGGAGAGATCCAGGCGGCGCGCGCAGAGGGATGGCGGAGTTGCGGGCTCGGCCACGTGCGCCGCGGCGTCCCTGGGATCCCCGGAGCCAGCAGGCCCTGCAGCCCAGGAGCCCCGAGCTGAGCTTCAAGCCGGAGTGGGGCAGGCCTTCCGCTTCCTCTTCCGTGTAACGTGGAGCTGACTCTAAGGGAAGCCCTGATCTGTTTCTCCATCGCTGTTTTCCAGTGTCTGGAACAGCTTCCAGCGCGTAAAAGGCACTCGATAAATATTTGTTGATTGCAAAAAAAAAAAAAAGCCTGGCACAGCACAGCCTCAGTTTTCCAGTCTGACAGTCAGTCGGTCAATCTGACACTTCTTTCTCCAAGCCCCAAACTCCTAGTGGAGCCTTGGCCTCCAGCCTTGCAGGGTGACTCAGGTCAAATTTACATCCACGTGTGCACCCCACCCCGGGCATCTCCGGTCCCAGCCACACCCAGGAATTGTTGGTGGTGTGTTTTGTTTAATATCCACCACTCCCTGGAACCACCATTTTACCCTCTACTAATATGAATTCACTTTTTTGGGTTTTTTTAAACTTTATTTTTAACCTCTGGACCTTTATTCATGTCAGTTCCTGACCTGGCCCGGCTTCCCGGCCCATCTCTTTAAACTGTATCCATCTGCTCTACCCATCCGCACACACACACACTACGGTGTCAATGAAATTTAGTTGGCTAGTCCTTGGCATTTCTTTAGCGATAGGAAAGACGAAGCGGGTGGGGGGTTGGAACTCTCAGGCCCACCCTCCAACCTCCATCTGGGAAAGCAGTGGTGGCTGGAGCTTTTGCGCTCTTAAAAAAAAAAAAAAAAATCTCTTGAGGGAGCTGGGGATTTAGCTCAGTGGTAGAGTGCTAGCCTAACAGGCACGAGGCTGTGAGTTCGATCCCCAGCACCCCACCCCCCTAATAAAAAGGGGTAGAGATAGGGACCTTAGCTGGTAGAGCGCAGGGCCCAAGGTTCTATCCTCAGCGAAGCAAAAAATTAAATTAAAAATTAACAAAACAAAATTAGTAAAAGTAAGTGTTCCTCTAGATCCTGTGAGCTGTCTAAGCAAATTAACAAACCTGAAGTAGGGGGCATAGGATAACTCCAGTTTATAGCCATCTGGTCAGAAGCACAGGTCACAACCTACTACTTGTGATTGAGGTCTGAAGAGGGAGACGGTCTTATATCAGCTCAGTGCCAGCTCTAACATCCATGGTTGTAATTTTCTTATTTCAAAGGGAAAATGAACCCCCAAGTCCACAGCAGCTGGGCAGCTCTCCAGCATGACCTATCATCAATCTGGGAGGCCCTGAGAAAGGGCTGTCAACTTGGTGTTGCAGGGTCTCTCAGTCTTGGCAACAGTGTCTTCAGTCAGAGCCCAGCTCCTGCCTGCCTGTCAGATGTGATCACGCTGCTGGAAGAGGTAGGAGAAGCCAGAGTAGGATTGGCCTGGAGACGATCAGAATTTCCACCTCAAGGTTGGGCAGCTTGGCGATGCCCTATGATGTCACCAGGCAATGTCTTCATTTTCCTAAACCATCTAGATTTCTCTCTTGGGCTCAGTGGCTATTATTTGACTTCACAAATATGAATAAAACAAATACTATTTGCTGGGCGCCTGCTGAGACAGCAGGCAGCGAGCTTGGCAATCCTCATACTTGGCTTCACTTTAATTCTCTGGAGTAGACACAAGTATTCCCATTTTCCAGGTGAGGAACCAAGGCTCCAAGAGATCACTGACTGCCGAGGGTGTGCAGCCACTAAGTGATTTTGGTGTGACTTTAACCTGGAGCTAACACCAAAGTCTGTGATTTTCTCTCTACAAGATGTTATCCCACCTCCAGCCTCTGCATAAGGTAGAAAATTATCTAGGATGTCCAAGGCAGTCTCAGGCACAGAAGTGGCCATGGGCACCAGGGGGTGTGAGCTGAGACATCTGTTTTCTTCTGCCTCAAGTTTGGTCCTACACAGTCTGCTCCTGGTTCTCAAATTTTTGGATTTTTTTTTTTCCACGCAGGGTCTCACTATGCAGTTCAGGCTGGCTGGAAATCACTGTGTGGCCTAGACCGGCCTTGAACATACGGTACTCCTCCTGCCTCTGCTTCCTGAGTGAGATTGCAGGCATGTGCCACCATGCCCTGCTAGAGTTTCAAGAGTCAGACTGGAAGTTACACTACTGGCTTTCCTGCATCTCCAGTTTACAGATGGTAGATCCTGGGACTTCTCCACCTCCATACTTATCTGAGCCAGTTCTTCATAATAACCCTTCATATACTGTTGTTGGTTCTGCTTCTCTGGAGAACCCTGACTAATGCAGTCCACACAGCAGGATTTCTGTACTAAAGGCAAAGCTGAGTGTGGAACTCACAGAACAGATTAGAAAACACTGTTTCAAGGGCAAACCAGACTTAACCTGACCAAGTGTTCTTTGGATGTGGTCTCTTTAAAAGAGAAAATCCTCGGGGGAGAGGGGGAGAACCAAGATGCACAATGTATAGGTACAGAATAAATGTAATGAATGTGACCAATGTATGTAGAATGTACCAATACATGCTCTTGGTTTAAAATAAAATAAAATAAAATAAAATAAAATAAAAGAGAAAATCCTACAAAGTGGTTTGACCAACGGATTTTACATTAATTCTTATTGCTGTGTATCCTTTCTCTCACTCAACTGTAAGCTCCTCGTTAAAAGCACTTTCTATTCATCTGCATAACTCCAGCACACACATTTATTTAACAATTTTTTTTCTTTTGTGGCAGTGGGAGATTGCGGGGGTGCTGGGGATCGAACTCAGGGCCTTTGCTAGGCAAGCACTCTACCACTGAGCTAAATCCCCAACCACTGGTAGTGGGAATTAAACCCAGGGACTCCCACAGGCTACACAAGCACTCTACCATTGAACTACATACCCACCCCAGGGGTCTTGCTAAATTGCTCAGGGGGCCTTGAACTTTCCATCCTCCTACCTCAGCCTCCCAAGTAGCTGGGATTACAGGTGTACACCATGACACTTGGCACAAATTTTTAAATTAAATGCTTGCTATATAAAGGGATTGTGCTATGGTAGGTAGTTGCTAGGGATACAAAAATCAATAAGACAGCTGGGTATAGTGACAAATATATATATATATTCCCAGCTCTTAGGAGGCTGAGGCAGGAGGCTCACTTGAACTGAAGGGTTCAAAGCCAGCCCGGGCAACATAGCAGAATCCCATCTCAAAAATAATAATAATATAAAAGGAACAAGACAAATTTATGAGATTTCAAAGACTTTACCATTTGGTAAAGGAGACTGACAGGATCCTCCTCAATAGTTAAGATTTAGGATAGGATATAATGCTGCCAGAAAGAGGTAGAGAAAGTGCTCCAGCATTCAGAAGAGAGGGTATTTGAGCAGGGAAATCATAGAAGGGTTTCTGGAAGAGGCAGCTTCTGAGCTGGGGCTAGAAAAAGTTTTTAGTCACTGAAGATCAGATGTGGAGAAAGCAGAGAACGTAGCACGAATCACTGCACTGAGGCCAGAAGATGTGAGGCTCGGCAGGGAGTCTTTAGCCTCAAATGCCTGCCTAAGAAATTTGAGTGTGGCTTTTTGTTCGCTCGCTTCTCGGTGCTCAGTGGAAGTCACTGGAGTTTCTGGAGAATGAGAGAGACAGGATAGAAGCAAGATGTCTGAGAGGCCGAGACAAGGAGAGCACCTTTTTTGTGATAATACCACACATACACATATGCCACAGCAGAACACACACAGCTCCAGCAGCATCTACAGTACACACTCGCTCCAACACAATCCTCCAGGCCCGCAGCCCCTCCGAACACTCACTGGCAGCCTGACTTTTTCCACCTTTGCCATGGTTGCAAAGCTGACGGCACTCCTGAGTTGCAGGGCCCAGGCTACAGGCGACCTCATCCGTCTCTGATCTCTGTCCTCGACAGACCAGGTTGTGCCGCGTACGTGCTAGAGTAGAGGTTTCTTCAGCAAGACAGTAGCACTTACCCCTGAGAAAGTGCTTTGTGTCACCCGTCCCCTCCCCCAGCTGATCCAGCCCTCAAATGAGGGCAGGCGGCAGGCGACTGGAAGACTCCAGTTCTCCTGGTGACAATCCCTGGTACCCCCCACCCCCCACCTAAATTCCTCCAGGCCAGGCTCTATCTCAGGCAATAGATGAGATGCTGCCTCTGTTTCCCTTTTGGACTTGGATTTTTTCGTTTCTTTTTTATGGGGGGGGCAGGGTCTCTCTGTTAGGGCTGGTCTTGAACTCACTATGTAGCCCAGGCTAGCCTCGAACTCATGGAGTTCCTCCTGCCTCAACCTCCCAAGTGCTGGGATTACAAGAGTGTGCCACCACGCCTGGCTAGACTTGGATTTTTTGTTCTTCCCGGGAGAATGCATTCCTCACCAGAGTCCCTAAGAGAATCCATCTCGGCAACTCTGGATTCCCTCTCAACCCAGATTTCCTGCCCCAAGGAAGAAATAATGACTGTGCGCTTTGCACTTCCTCTCTCCCCGGGGGAAGGTGGGCCTTTGCACTCTGTCTCTCCCCGGGAGAAGGTGAGCCTTGGGATTTCCTTCCCATCCCCAGGCTCCCAGGCCAGACTGGAACTACAGGATAAGCGGCTTCTGACTTGGAGCACCCAAAATCAGCACTGCAGAGGGAGTCCGGGCCCCTCCAATCCCCATTGTCGGCAGGGAGCCATCCATCTCAGAGTGTCCCTCGACTAATCACAGTGGGGGAGGACCACAGGATGCAGAGACGGACTTCCTGACACACTTGGTGGCAAGAAGTGATGGGCGTAGTTCAACAAAGACGAGCAGGCAGCCCTATGGAGGGGGCGCTGACCTGGAGCTCAGGAGACCCAGGCGCCACGGCGGTAATCAGATTCCCTCTTAGCCTCGGTGGCCTCAACTGTAAACAGGAAAACGTCTCCCTCCCAGCTCTAACAGCTGAGGCGGCACCGAACCCCAGAGTCAAGCCTCCACTCTTACCTTCATCCTCGTCCTCACTCGGGACTCAGAGGCAGAGCTGTCCCCCATTTTGAGAGGTGATTACGGGGACTGTCCCTGTAATTACGGGGTGGGACAGAAGAAATAAAAAATGGGTAAAAAGGAGACAAAGAAATCGAGATTTTTTAAATTGTGCTTTTAAGACTGCAGCAAGACAAGCTGTTTCTTTTTTTTCTTCTGAAGGCCACCCTAGCTTGTTCTTACACCCCTCCTGTTCTTAAAGAGAAGAATGTTAAATTCCTAAAGGTCCTTTTTACAATAGCTGGTAAACTCCCAGGCCGCTCACACTTTTTCACCTGCAAATTGACCTTTCTTCCTGCCCACAAAGCAGCTGCATTAGAGACAGTATAGCTCAACCTCAAGTCTCTCTACTTCAAACACGTATAGACGTCTTGCTCTGTAGCCTGACAATGAAAATACACATCCTAGATCGCTGATCTTGAAAAGACCCCCTTAAAATGTGCCCTTCTCCAGCTTGTAATGTGTTCTTGCTGCTGCTCTGGGGAGGGGACGAGCGCCACTGACCCACTGGGCGGAGGGCAGATATTCAGAATTCATAAACTTCATATTAATAAGAAATTAGAGATATAAAGTTTAAGGAAGGGAAGACATTTTATTGGACACCTTATTGGGAAGGGGGAAGAGAGGAGACAGCCACCCTGACAAACGGTAGGGGGCTCTAGAAAGATGGAGGACCCCCGGGCCCTTTGTCCTCAGCTCTTTTTACTAGTGTGGCAGAAAGACTCCTCCCTTGGACTGTGTAACAACCTGATGACTGTTTTACTTATTTTTTGATGGCTATTTTAAACCCTAGGGTCCCACCCCAGGTACCATCGTCTAAGGGCAAATTCTTATGTGAGCTTCATTAGCTTTCTTTTGTCCTGTCAGGATCATTTATGGGTTTGTTAAGAGGACTTTACATACGAGGTTGAGTTAGCAATTAAGTAAAGGAAAATATAGTGAGAGGAAAATATAGTGAGAGAATATATGTAGATATGAGCTGGCTTTTAAGAGGCTGCCCTGGTCTCCTTTGTAGTGGGGGAGGGGCACTAGGCTAACTTGGTTTGGACACTGGCCTGGTTTATCAGCTTTCTCTTGTCTTGTTAATTGCTCCCTCAGTAAAGTTTTAACTCTTTCTGGTTTGTATTGTCCAGGAAGCCCAATGAGATCTTTCCCTTTCCCCTACCTTTTTACTTTTTGAGCACCCGCACTCAAGAATGGAGTGGGGGGAGGGGAATGGAGTGTGCGGTTGGGAGTTTAGTTTAAGTGGGAGAGCACTTGCTTAGGTAGCACAAGGCCCTGAGTTCTATCCTCAGCACAAGGAAAAAAAAACAAAACTTATTTTGAAGGGTGGTTTAGGGACCTTACTTCAGCCTCAGGGACCTCATAGATCCAACCCAGTGACATTCCCATCCACAGCAACAGGAATTCATGCCTACTATCCTCTTGTCTCCCACACTGGTTCCAAAACAGGGTACAGAAGGAGGCATTTACATTGGTTAGTAGACATTATCTCACAGGGATTTGAAGGCCGGTTTTTAAATCCATAACATATTACTCATACAGGATAATGGGTTTCATTGTGACATTTCCATAACTACATATAATGTAAAGCAAACTCTACTAACAGGAGCCTGTCACTGTCTGGATCCTGTGTGGACTGTTCTAAACTTTTCCTACCACATGCAGAATCACATTGCAAGCCCCAGTGTAAAGAAAGTGTGATTTCCTGTCTAACAGGACCGAAGCCGATTACAAGTATGACTACGGTCACAGAATCTATTTGTCATTTCCGGGGGCTGGGATGGGAAGGGACGAGATCTGAACTGTGTGGCTGCTGGCAGTAGGCTGACAGGCCCTGGGCTTCCATCTTTACACAGCCACTCGTCCACTGGGTCTCAGAAGCAGGTTGTGTGGGACAGGGAGCCTCGCCGTCCTCTCACTTGAGCCTGCTCAGAGCCCCTGTCCTGAAAAGGCAGTCCCGCCTTACTGCTCTAGGGGCCTGAGGGGAAACCCTGGATTCTGCTAAGCAGAGCCAGGAAAGCGTCTCTGTACTCCCCGGGGGGACCTCAGGGTGCAGCGGGCACATGGGGAGAGCTCCTCCTGTGGCCACATAAAGACACAGACTATGTCCTTTATTTGTGCATAGCTCATGGTGGCTTTCTCGTTCATTCCCACCTCAAGCAGGAGAGGAAAGCAGGGAGGGATTTTTACATTTTATGGCTGAGGCTACCAAAGCACAAAACATTTAATTGCTCCAGATCACACCGCAGGAAAGCAGCAGCCTGCTGGATTTCAAATCCCCCTCCCCCTCCCCGCCAGCACCTCTCTGCCTGTCCTTCCCGCCTCCCACCTCAGGAGGAAAGTAAGAAAGAAGTTAGCGCTTTGCTCCCTGGACCTTCGAGGGCAAATGCTATCAGCCCTCCCCAGCCTGTCACCCAGGGCAGCAGGGAGGTCCCTGCAGCTCAAGTGGATCACAGTGGTGCTTCAGATCTGTCAGCTCAACCTCCTCTCTGGCTCTGTGTTAGACCTGTGTGACTCGCCCATGTGCGGGGCCACGCTCTGCCTTTCCCGCCAACACACCCGCAGGCCTTCTCAAAGGACATTTGGCAGGGGCGTTACTGGGGATCGAACTCAGGGCCTTGCACTTGCTAGGCAAGTGCTCTACCACTTGAGCTAAATCCCCAGCCCCTCAAAGGGCCTTTTAATTTAGCTCATTCCTCAGTTTTAGCCACAGAAGGTAAGGAAGCCTCTGAGGTCCAAGGTCCTTATTTCTGACACCTACTCCTGTTTCACGTAGCCAAAGGTCCACAGGGCAGATGTAAATCACACAGCAGGTCCTGGAGGAAGGGGAAGTGCTTGTAGCCCCCTTAGTGTTCCAGTGGTGGCGACTAAGCGACCAGACCTGCCCACCCATCCCGGGTTTTCACCTCCTCAGCAAGCCTGGGCTCTTCCCGGGCCCCGAGGGTGTGGCTGTGCTGCCGGTCTCTGACTCTGGGGTTTTTCCACTGTACCCAGCTCCTCTTCCAGCAGCCTTTGATTGAGGCTTGCCGCTGCACAGTGAGGTCTTGCTCTGCAGGAGGCCACACCCCAGCCTTTAAAACTGCAGGGTCATCGTGAGGCCACCTCCACTGCGGCCCCAGCTTCCTCGCTTCCTCACTGGCCCTCCAGGCTGTAATCTCCTAATGTTCCAAACTGCCCCCTCCCAGCCCGAGCTGTTCCCTAAGGCGGGCTGCCTGTCGACCACAGATGGGCACAGGCTGTGCCAGCATCTCCATGGTAACCAGGGGCTGCAGCTTCCTGCCTGTCTGCCTCAATCCAGAGCTTGTACCCTTGCGGGGCTCTCTGGCAGACCCCCAAATGCTGGCTGCTGCAGCAAGCCCAACATACCCTCCTATCATGCCCTGCACATCAGGAGATGGCCCAGCTGGGTTGCCCTGGAAGACTTCAGACCCAGCAGTTATTTGAGGAAGGTCTAAAATGGGAGAGGCTAGGAAGGGCTTCCTTTGGAGCCGGCCCTCTCCTTCCTATGTGGAATTGATTTCTCAGAGTAGGCTGTGGGGCTCCAGCGTTAAAACCATTTCAGGTTGATGTGTGAAAGTTGAAAATTCCACTTTGCAAGTTGGCTTTAGACTTTGATCTCCCAGGGGAGTCAGAGAGGGGGTGGGAGGGCAGGAAAGAGGTTGCAATGGATAAGTAACCATCCCACTGTTTTGCTACCCCCACCTCACAGAATGGTTCCTGAGATAGTTGTGCTGGCAGGCTCCTAAGAGGCTTGTTTACCAAAGTGGAATTGAAAGATTCCAGAGTGAAAGAGTGGTCAAGAGCCAGAGAGATATACTGACAGGGCCCAAACTGACCTTCACCCTCGTTGGTTCTCCAGATGGAGAAAGTGCAGGGTTGGGGTATGCACAGTGAGGTCTCTTCTGAGAAATTCTGATTGCAGGAGAAAACCAAACGGAATACAAACTGAAATGCTGCTTGTTCCTCCTGTTCCTCCCAGCCCTCTGCATCCATCTCCTCTAGTGAGCTGAAACTCAGAGCTACGAATCCTGTAGCGGCCGAGTGTTAACAGCTTTCCTGTTTGCTCCTCGGATTTGCCTTCCTTGCCGGTTCAACTTCTTTTCCAATCTCCTCAGAGGGCAGGCTGGTCTTTGTGTTCAACTTGCTCTTTGGTTTCTGTGATGCAGAATCAAGAATGCAAGACTAAGGATGATTAAATAAGACAGGAGTGGGGAGAGGCTTTGCTCTGGCTGTTAATCTACATAACTAGGAGGAAAAAAAACACCTCAAGGGAATGTGGGGGCAGCAGGGTGGGGGGTAAGGGGGAGAGCTGGGCCGACTGTGATAGAGGGGACTGCAGAGCAAGGTCTCTTCTTATTCTCTTATGCTGCTGTAATTTTTTTCTCTTTCTTTTTTT
>PVJO010033157.1:0-12400 GCA_004026905.1 Hystrix cristata
AATGTTCCCCAAAGGGCAGGTGTTGAAGTCTGGTTTGCCAGCCTGTGGTGCTAGTGGGAGGTGTAGAGCCTTTGGGAGGTGGGGACTAGTTGAAGAAAGCTAAGTCACTGGGGTGTGCACTTGAAGGGGATATTGGGACGTCTGGATCCTTCCTCTCTTTCTCTCTACTTTTCAGCATCTGTGAGGTGACCAACTTTGTTCTACCATGTGCTGCTTGCCATGAAGTTCTGTCTCACCAGAGGCCCAAAGAAACAGGGAAAGTGACTATGGACTATAATCTCTGAAACCATAAATCAAAATAAACCTTTCCTTTTATTAAAAAAAAAGTAAACCTTGTTTTTATCCTTCATTCTAGTTCCTTATGTTCACTTTCCAGAGGCAATTAATATAGCTAGTTTCTTGTGCATAACCCCACAAGCATATAGATCTGAACGTGAAAGGCATAGATCTCCTTTTTCCTTATTGCCATCTAACAGTCTCAGCACCTTTTTTTCAACTTAATATATCTTAGAGATCATTACTTATTACTGAATGCTCTGTGGCCGTTCCATATTTAAATTGCTACAAAGCATTTCTTTGCATGGATGTACTATCATTTATTTAAGAAGGTTACTGGTGGACATTTAGTTTGTCCACAAACTTTTGCTAAAAAAAGAGCTTTGTCTGGGCCTGATCGCACACATCTATAATCTCAGCTGCTCAGCAGGCTGAGGTAGGGCTTGAAAGTTTGAGTCCAGCCTGGGCAACTGAAACTCTGCATTAAAAATAAAAAGGCTGGGGAGTATCTTAGTGGTGGAACATTTGTCTAGCTTGCATGAGGCCCTGGGTTCAATTTCTAGCACTACAAAAAAAAAAAGAGCTTTAATGAATAAACATGTATAGACATCATTGCACCAAATAATGAATATAACTGAAGAATAAATACCCAAAGTAGACTTGGACATTTAAAATTTGAATACAGGGTTGGGGTTATAGCTCAAGTGATAGAGTGCTTGCCTAGGAAATGCAAGGCCCTGAGTTTGATTCCCCAACACGCACACACACACACACACACACACAGACACACACACACAAATTGAATACATATTACCACAACACCTTTGAAGAGTGAGTACCAATGCACATATTGCCAACATTGTCTGTTAGTGTCTGTCTCCCTCTACTTGTACTGACAGTGTGTTATTAAAATATTTTCATCTTTGCCCATGATTGATAAAAAGAAGTTTTTGATTGTGGTTTTAACTTGAAGCAATGTGAGGCCAACTACTCTTTCATATGTTTGAAAGCAGTTTAAATTTCTTTTCTGGGAACTCTGTTCATTATTCCTGCCCCCAATTTTCTATTTTTGCTGTTTATTGATTTGCAAAATCATCTTTATGTAATGGAGAAATAACTTCTTTGTCTATTTTTATATTTCTGATATTTCTCCCCTGAGTTTGTCATTTATCTGTCTATCTATCTATCTATCTATCTATCTATCTATCTATCTATCTATCTATCTATCTACCTATCTATCTATCTATCTTTTTGCCATGGAGACACTTAAAATTTTTAAATGCAATTAAATTTCTCAAATTTTAAAGATCCCATTGCTTTTGGATCTTGTGTCCAGAAAGTGACAAAAAAAGCCTTTTTTCTCCTGAAATTCCAAAAAGCCGTCTCATATTTTCTTCTAGTACTATTCTGATTTCATTTTTATGTTTAAAGATTTTGATATATTTGAGATTTATTTTGGTATGAGAAATGGGGAAGGGATCTAGTTGTCTACCTAGTTTTTACAATTGAGTAACCCTTGAATGGATTTTTCTTCTTTTCTTTCTGGTGTGGTACGGGGATTGAACCCAGAGGTAGTGGATCACTGAGTTATGTTACCAGCTGTTTTTTAAATTTTAAGGCAAGGTTTTGCTAAGTTACCCAGGCGGGGGTTGAACCTGTAATCCTCCCAGGAGGCCTCCGAGGAAGACTCAGCCTCCCTATCCCTGGGATTACTAGTGTGTACCACCTCACCTGGCTACATTTTTTCTTTCTTTTAAAAAAAAATTTATTTTCACTAGTACATATTTGTAGTACATAATGATTACGTTCATCATTGGGAGTTTGTACATGTACAGAACACATCTTCATTCTTTTGTCATAGCCTTCCCCCCTCCCTCACCCTCCCTCCATCTCTTGGTCCTCTTCCTTTTGCAAAAGATCCATCTCTCTGTTTTCTATTGTGTATCTTTTATTTTGCTCTTTATTTATACTCTAAAAAATTTAATTAAAAATTTTGAGATGGAGGTTTCACTATGTTTCTCAGGCTGTCTTTAGATGTGCAAATCCATCCTGCTTGTCTCCTGAGTAGCTGGGATTATAGGCATGTACCATCCTGCCCTGGTACTTAATTTAATTTTTTGATAAATAAATGTGGTATTTTGATACATACACACATTGTAGAATGATAAGTTAGGCTAACGAGAATATCTATCACCTCAAATTTTTATAATTTATGATTTTAAAATTTTGGTAAAATTATTCCAAATCCCCTCTTTTTGCTATTTTGAGAGAATGGATTATTTCTAAAGATATTTTGAATCTACTGAATAATCCTGGTGGCTGCAGGAAGCTTACTTGGCATCACGGAGAGCCAAAAGGTGAGCTAGCATCTCATTGGCTTTTTAAAAATTTATTTATTTACTGGTGCCAGGGATCAAACTCAGGGCCTTGAACTTGCTAGGCAAGCACTCTAACCACTGAGCTAAATTCCCAGTCCCTCATTGCCTTTTTGCAGACAGAGTCTGGGCAGTTACGCTAGGGCCAGGTCATGGTGAAGCATCTTTGGGTTTTTACCATAGATTGAGCAGGACTGTCAGAAAACAGTGCAGAAAAATTCTATTTAGGACTCTACAGAATTGCTCTTTTAAAATTTAGTTGTCATGTTATGCCCTCAATTCCTTCTATGGATGCTACAAGAAACAGTTTTCTGGAATCCTGTGGCTGCATTACCCGAAGAGCTTTTTGAGGGGGCATTGTTAAAATTCATTAGTTCTCAACCAAAGTTTTGAATTTTTATTTTACTTTTAAAAAACTGTATCATTTATTTTAAAGATATGTCAAAATTGAAATTTCCAGTTAAGAAAAGATATAAAACAAGGTTGCGGATTTAGCTCAGTGGTAGAGCGCTTGCCTAGCAAGCACAAGGTCCTGAGTTCAATCCCCAGTACCCTTCCCCAAAGAAAGGTAATAAAGTGAATGATTATAAAAAAGAAGAAAAGATATAAAACAGAAGATAACTATTGGTTATCTATAAAGAAAAGCAAGCACTAAAGGAAAACATGCTTTCATTATTATGATACATAGCAAATACATCCTAGGGAGTGGGTACTTTGCAGTATATCATGTTTGAAAGGTTTCCTTTAAAGGATGTTGCCAAACAGATGGAGTTACCCAATACAATGTAGGATAGCCAGTTACATTCAAGTTTCAGATAAAAAAGAATGCTCTTTTAGCATAAGTATGTCAAGTAATAAATACTGCATGGGACATACTTATACTAAAGTAGTATTCAATTTTTAAATCTGAAATTAAAATTCACCTGGGCATCCTGAATTTATTTATTTATTTTTTTGGGTTTTTGAGACAAGGTTTCACTATGTAGCCCAGGCTGGCCTTGAACTCACAGTGGTCCTCCTGGCTCAGCCTCCTGGCTTAGCCTCTCAAGTGCTGGGATTATAGTCAGGTGCCACCATGCCCGGCTTGAATTTTTATTTGTTAACTCCAGCAACTCTATCCCACAGGACATTTGAAAGTGTCTAGAGGCCTTTTTGGCTATCACAACTTGACTATGGTATCCAGCAGGTAGAAACCATGGAGACTGGCAACCATACTACAGCAACAAGGAATTATGTAGCTCAAAATGTCATTCGAATTGTAAAGGTCGAGAAACCTTGGTTTAGCATAGTTCTCATAGACTCTAATTTAGAACTCACTGGTACAAATTTTCTTTTAGAATAAAATTTGAAAGAACCCTAAGATTCCCTCAAGGAGCAGGCTGTTTTGGAAAATTGAAAAACATTATTATTATTATTATTGGGTGCTGGGGCCTCGTGCTCAAACTCAGGGCCTCGTGCTTGCTAGGCAAGTGCTGTACCACTAAGCTAAATCTCCAACCCTTATTGTTTTGTTTTTCGAGACAGGGTTTCATTATGAAGTTCGGACTGACCTTGAACTCACTACATAGCCCAGGCTGGCCTCAGACTCATGGCAATCCCTTTGCCTTAGCAGCCTCCTGAATGCTGGGATTACAAGTGTGTGCTACCATTTCCTGCTCTGAAAATTTTTCAAATAAATGACAGCAAGGAAATAAATACATTATTGACTTTATTCCCTTTTTCACTTTGACTGTCAGGAAACTCAGGCCAAAGTAAAGGCCCAGGCATAAAGGCTATGTAGCATCTTACATGCTGCATATGTATTTTTTTCTGTTTGCTCTTAATATTCTAGCCTAATTTGCATTTTCCTGATTCTAATCCTTTATTCATTTTTCACCATTTTCTGTGCATCATTCAAATCTCTTGTGGGATAAGGTGGGGCACACACACACACACACACACACACACATGCACACACACATGCATGCACGCACACAGATGCATTTATATAAATATTTAAACATGTATTTTATCATACATTTGACGTGTGCTTACTTCGTCCTTGGGAACCAGGTAGAAAAACGGGGGCCACACAGTCTCTTCCCCCAAAACCTACCAATCTCAGGAACTCCCTTGGCACTCTGGGTCTCTTTACTTTCAGGTCTGTGTCTTGGCCCTGGAAAACCAGTGCTGCCATCAGGCTGGACTTCGGGCACCAGGACAGTGGACATCAGATTCCTCCAACTAGATGTTGGGAGGCATCAAAGATGCTTCCCGCTGCCCAGAAAGTGAGGGCCACCCTGCAGAGACCAAAGCAGCAAGTGCGTGAGGCACTGTGGCAGCCTACGCAGACACAGACTGGGAAAGGACGAGATTGCATCTTCCCCCGGACCAGCGAGATTCTATAAACATAATCAAAATGTAATAGAAACTTTTTGGAAATGCTGTTATGAGGAGAAAGCATCAATCTTGATGGAACTCCGCTCAACAGGCTTTGCGGAGCTAATCAATCATGGTCAGGACTCGGCCTCCCCATCTGTCTGCGCCAGGGACCGAGCAGAGCCCGCTCACTCCCCGGCTGGGGCTGTGTCCCCTCGCCAGGCAATCCATCATGCTGCAGGGGGATGGCAGGAGGGGAATAATAGCACGCTAATAAACTAGGGGCTTTTTTCATTCCCAACTAATTTTTAGTAAATGAGCCCAATCCAGACAGAGCAGGAAAAGAGCCTGAGGAGATGGTGCTTCCGAGATGCGCCTCGCTGGCTGGGGACAATGGCTCCTGCCTGAGGGGAAGCAACGAACCAGGCTAGCCCAAAGATGGCTCTCCGTGTTGAATTGAGGGAGGAAGTGGCCTGTGGAGGCATGGGGAAGAGTGAGTTCCAAGCAACTTCCAGACTGGTGGCATGGACTTTCGGATCTGGTTCTGAGTGCTTACACCAATAATGGTGCGATACCTGTGTCCAGCTTGGAGCTTGGGAGTGAATGAGGCTTATCAGGGGAGCCAGAAGTTAGAGGTTTAGGGATGCTGTGGTCAGAGCTTGAGGAGCTGTTTCTCTAGTCTGTCTCTGGGCCTGGCGAGCCTTTCTGGATCTGCGCCCATCAGTTTTTTTCCCAAGATTTTAGAGATAGCTACAAATTGGTTGACATTTCTTCTTATCAAGAGGTGGAGTATATCTCTCCTCTCTTTGAATCTGGGTTGGTCTATGACTATTTGTCTGATAGAATAGGGAAAAAAATGATGTCCATGCAAGTTCTGCCTGGTTTTTAAAGGACTGGAGGCTCTCACTTTGGTCTCTTGAAGCCTGGACTTCCGCATCAGCAATCTGACTATATTGCTAGACATAAGAGACAGGCCCTGTGTCCGCACGAAGGGGAAGGTACCAGAACGAGTCTAGCATTCTAAGTTTTCCTGAGATACACACCCATGAGCAAAGCCACCTTGGACCCTGCGGCCCAGCCCAGCTGCTGACTGAAAACCAAATGAGCACAGTTAATGCTGTGTAGAGTAGAAAAACGCCCCAGGTGAACCCTACCACAGAATCATCAGACATAATCAAATGTTTATTGTTTTATGCCACTAAGTATTGGGATAGCTTGTTTTATATCAAAAGTTAATAGGAGACCAAGGTAAGATCATAAATTGTATCTGGTCCAACTGCATATTCTGTGTTTAAATAATTTCTTTGATTGTTTTCCCCAAACATTCAGTCATTTGCTTACACACATTTCTAGAGGGCAGGGCACGTATCACCTCTGGTGGTATTCCCTTCTCTACTTGGATGGTGTGGATCTCCTCCCTTCTTCCTTCTTGGCTTCCATCCTCTCTTCCCTCTGCTTTTTTCTTTCCTTTTTGTATATTTATTGGAGAGAGAATTGGAGAATAGTTCTCAGAGGAGGTGATGCTGAGCTGGGCCTTGATGGGAGTGTAAGAGTTGAGCAGGCATGTGGGAAACAGCTGATTCTAAGTAGAACATTGACAAGGGCAGGGCTGGTGTTGAGAATACATTACCGTGGGGCACGTAGGACTTGAAGCGATTGGAGAGGGAGTTGGGGCCATGTCGAGATAGGCCTTGGTGTCCCCAAGGAATTCTGACTTTATGGCTGGACTGGGCAGAGAGAATTCCTCTTCAGAAGCCACCATCTGAGTGCTCTTGGGGTGGTCAGCATAGAGTTGATCTGATGAAAAAGGGTGGCAGCTTGGACCGGGGTGGAGGTGTTGGAGTTGAAGGAATGTGAGTGGTTTGGAGAGTGTGGCTTGTGTTTGCTGTGTTACTTGAGAATTTGTAATTTTGCTAAAATGAACAAGAAAAACAAATAGGATGGATGAACTTCCTAAGAAGTGTTTGGCATAATGGTACATAAGCTGGCAGCTGTGAGATAGAGGCAAAATTTAGAGGATGTGTTAACCGTACACAATGAGGAAGCTTGGGAGCCTCAGGCTGAATCCATAAGATGTGTCAAGTATAAATACAAATACATACAGACTGTAAGGCTGTTATTAACCTGCTAATCATAGTTGGCTTACACAGTGGAACAAACAAGAGCGTAATAAACAGAAATGGGTAGAAAGATCAAGTTATGATTGCATCAACTCTGGTCCAACAGCTCGGTCATCCCTAATTGCCCATCTACTGGTGTTACCAAGCCTGGGCTCATTTTGGCCACATATGTGTTCCACCCAAACTAAAACCCATGGCTGTTTGGCAGGCCAGTGGCCAAGCTGTAGCAGTGGCCAGGCGTACGTAATCGCCTGTGCCTCTCAATAGAACATATGTGTGATTGGCCCCAAGACTTTTCATCTCCTAGACCCTGTATTAGTCTTTTCTATTGCTAGTAACACAATGTTACAAGCTAAGTAAAGAACAATATTTATTTAGCTCACAGTTCTAGAGGTTCAAGGGCCTGCGTTGGTCTTAGCCATCTTGCTGACAGAGTCCCAAGGTGGCGCAGGGTGTGGGCCTCACATGACAAGAGACAGGAAAGGCCTGTGTGTGTTTCCTCCAGTCTCTTTCTTTCTATAAAGTTACCAGGGTTCAATTGTAGGGGGTAGACCCTGATGACCTTATCTAATCTTAATGACAATGTAAAGGCCTCAGATCTAAACACTGTAGTCAGATTAATTTTCTATTTTAAACCTTCACAATGGGGACTAAATTTCAACACATGAGACCATGGCGGGGACATATTCAAGCCATATTCAATTCATAGACCCTCTGCCCCCTTAAACCTCAACTCTGGTCCTATGAACCACATGTCAGCTGGTGTGTTTGTGTGTGTGTGTGTGTGTGTGTGTGTGTGTGTGTGTGTGTGTGTGTGTGGCAGAGAGAGACAGAGAGAGAATGAACCAAGTTTCCTCGGATTAATTTGGTTCTTTTACCTACTTGGATTCCATCCTAAATGGGCCAACCAACCTCACATCTTTTCTTCTTGATCTTTAATGTGTTTTAATTGTTTTAATGAATGGTGTGATTGGAACATCCCATTTTAGTCTGTGAACCTTTCCGCTCCATGGCCTTTGAGTTAGTTTCTGGTGCTGTTTTTGGAGGCATCATTGCAAAAAGAAAATTGTCCATGAAACACAAAGATATTTAGAAGACTTGTCAGAATCTAGTGATGATTTGGATGGGAGGAGGGCTGACAGCGGGGAGAAAGGAGCCCTAGTGTGATACTTGGGTTTTTGGCATCTGGGTGAATGAAAGGGCAGTTAGTAAGAGAGAGCTGGCTTGGGGAGACCATTATAGATTCTGTATTATCTGTTTGTTGCTGCGTTATAACAATATAATGAAATTAGTAGTTTAAAATGATATACACTTATTCTCTCACCACTTCTCCGGGTGAGAAGGCCAGGCATGGCTCGGCTGGTTCTCTGTGTTAGGGTCTCAGAAAGCTGCAGTCGAGGTATCAGTCAGGTCTCCTCTGAAGCTTGGCCAGGCTCATGTTTGTTGGAATGTAAAGCCTCCATTTGTTGTTCAGCTTCTTGCAGGCTGCTGGCCTTAGGGCCCTGATTGGCTCTTTTGCTGGCTATTGTGTACCGGTTGCGTTTAATTCCTTGCCATATGGCTTTTCCAGATAGTGGATAATATGGTATCCTGATACCTCAGAGCCAGAGAGAGAGAGAAAGATAGAGAGAGACAGAGACAGAGAGAGAGACACAGAGAGAGACAGAGAGACAGAGACAGAGACAGAGCAAAGCCAGAGAGGGGCTCTTTAGCAAGGTCGGCTTCACAGTCTTCCATAACATAGTCATGCATGAGCAGTAATGGACATAGAATTACTTTTGTGGCATCCTGTTGTTTGGAAGCAAAGCAGAGGTTCTGCCCACACTCAAGAGGAACAGATCACACAAAAGCTTAAAGGCCAGAGGTGTGGGTCATGGGGCTTCCCTGGAGCAGCGCATCGGGCTTTAGCTGTGTGAGAGGAGCCTGAGGGCTCATTGCTCTGAGGCTGGGTCTTTGGGGGTGTTGTGGGCTGTCCTTTTCCTTTGGTAGTGTAAGTGGCTGTGGGCAGTTAGTGAGCTTAATATATAACATGGGAATTGACAAATGTAGATGGAAAAATGCTCCCCATGGTGAAGATATCCACATCAAATCCCTGGAACCTGTAAATATGACCTTATTTGAAAAACATCTTTGTAGATTTTATCAAAGATCTTGAGATGAGATCATCCTGGAGTATCCAGCTGGGCTGTCCATCCAATGGCAAGCATCCTTATCAGAGCCGTACAGAGGAGAGCAGATGGCCACATGAAGATAGAGATGAGAGTGATGTAACCACAGCAATTTCCTGGAGTCACCAGGAGCTGGAAGAGGCAAGGAACAGATTCACCCCGAGGGCCCTTGGCAATAGTGGAACGCTTTTGACACCTCAATTTCAGACTTCAGACCGCGAAACTGTGAGAGAATATATTTCTGTTGTAAGACATCAGTTGTGCTGTTTTGAAATGTATGTAGCAAGTTTTAGGAGGACAGAACTCTGGTCTGAGCACCAAGGGCCTCAAGTTTGGTCTGCGCCTGGCTGTGTGACCTTGGGAGAGTAATTTGCCTCCTTTGGGATTCAGTTTTCCTACCTGTATGGTGCAGGACTGGAACAGATAATTGTGAGGAGCTCATGGAGACCCCAAAGACTTGACCTCTTGATGTAGACCTGGGTGGTCTGGGGGCCTCTGCACTGAATATGGGGGAGGCTGCTGCACTCGACAGGCTGCTCCTAGACACGATGGTGACTCAAGTGTCCTTTCCAGGATTGTGCTTTTGGTTAGTGTGTTATCGAGATGCCTAAAGTCTGCAAGGACTGAGAGATGGAGGTGCTTCTGTTCAGGTGCAGCTCAGAAGAAAAACACCAATGCACACAGAACCACAAAACTTACTAAATAGCTCTTTGATAGTGCTTCACACCTTATTTACTTTGATGAATAATAATTGTACACATTTGTGTGCTGTAATGTGACGTTTTGCTTTTCATTTTTGTTTCTTTGTTAATGCTGGGGATGGAACTCAACGCCCTGCACGTGCTAGGCAAGCACTCTACCGCTGAGTCACAGCTTTATGTGATGTTTTGATCTAGGTATGCAATGTAGATAGAGTCAATCCAGCTAATTAACATACCAATCACCTCACTAAACTATCATGGTGAGAATGTTAAAAAATCTATTCTTTCAGCAAATTTGAAATATAGTTTATTAACGGTGGCCTCTGTGCAGTGCAGTAGACCACTAAAACTTTTTTCTCTATCCTGAGACTTTATACTCCTTGCCCAATATCTCCCTTTATCCCATTCCCTCCCCCTCTCTCTTAGCCTCTGTAGCCACTTTTCTATGAGATACACTTTTAAAGCCTCCGCATATACTTGAAATCATAGAGTGTTTAACCCTCTGTGCCTAGCTTAGTTCACATAGCATAATGTCCTCCAGGTATATCCATGTTGTGCTAAGGATAGAATTTCTCTTTTTAAAGGCTGAGTACTATTCCACTGTATATATATTATATTTTCTTCATACATTTATCTGTCGATGTCATTTAGTTGGCTTTCAAATCTTGATTATTGTGAGTAGTGCTGAAAAGAACATGGGAATGAAGATATTTCCTTGACATACTGATTTCACCTTCTTTGTCCATATACTCAGAAGCAGGATTATTGTGGCATATTGATATCTCAAAAGTATAAAATAACAGTAAATTTATCCAGGCTTTTTTTTTTTTTTTCGCTTTGTCTGGCCACCAGCAGTATGTGCTTATTTCGTCTCTGGTAAGCCATTGGCTACTGGGGTAAGGGCTTTCGCCCCACATCCTGTCAGAAGATTCTATTGGCTCTGTCTGTGTTGCTTCTGACCTTGCAACAGCCGCCGCCCCAGTCCATGGCACCGGTGTCTCCTGCCCAAATTGGTCCAACAGCTTCTCCATCTCGCAGCCCCTCAGCCTGTTCTCTGTATAGCAGCCCCAGGGATCTCGCTGGAGCACAATCAAAGGATGTCAGTCTGCTTTCCAACCTCAGATGTCTCCCCATATCGCTCACAGAATATCCAGAATCCATTTTATATTTTAAAAAATTAATAGACTTTATTTTTAGCAAAGTTCCAGGTTTATAGAAAGATTGAGTGGAAAATACAGAGTTCCCTCCTGACTCCTTTCCCTCCCCCTCCCAGAGTCTCCTGCTATTAGCATCTTGCATGAGTGCGATACATTTGTGACAATTAATACACCAATATTGACACATTATTCTTAATTCAAATACTTAATTTATACGGGGGTTCATGCCTGTGCTGTATACTGTGGAAGTTTTGACAAGTGTTTTTTTTTTTTATTTTAAACCAAGAACATGTATTGGTACATTCTACATACAATGGTCACATTCATTACAATTATTCTGTACCTATACATGATGCATCTTGGTTCTCCCTCCCTCGCCCGCCCCTCCCCTCTGCTCCCTCCCTCCCTATTTACAGCAGGTTCAGTCATCATTTTCCATATTTTCCCTTTCTCCTCCCTTTCCCTTGTTGCCTTTCTGCTTTTCCCCTTCTTTCTTTCTAGTACTCCTCTCCTCTGCACACCATCCTCCTTTTATATAATATCTATTACATCTCTTTGTCCTTATTTACAGTTATGGTTTCTCATATCAGAGAAACAATTCGATGTGCTCATGAGTGTCTGATTTATTTCACTTAGGAGTATGTTCTCAAGAAACATCCATTTATATATGAATGACTCTAGTTTATCCTTTTTTATGGCAGTGTAGTACTCCATTGTGTAGAAAAAAACCACATTTTCTTTAGCCATTTGTTGGTTGTTGGGCATTTAGGTTGTTTCCAAGATTTAGCTATTACAAATTGTGTTGCTATGAACATGGTGGTGCATATGTCCTTGTGGTATGACGACTTTAATTCTTCTGGGAAGATCCCCAGTAGGGGAATAGCTGGGTCAAATGGAACCTCCAGTTGTAGTTTTTTGAGGAATCTCCATATTGATTTCCACAGTGGCTGGACCAGTCTACATTCCCACCAACAGTGGAGGAGGGTTCCTTTTTCCCCACAGCCCCACCAGCATTTGTTATTGGTTGATTTTTCCATATACACAGCTCTTTCTGGAGTGAGGTGGAATCTTAACGTTGTTTTGATTTGCATCTCTCGAATGACTAGTGATGTTGAACATTTCTTCATATATTTATTTGCCATTTTTATTTCTTCATGTGAGAAATGTTTATTCATTTCAGTTGCCCATTTTTGGATTGGGTCTTTAAATTTGGGAGGTTTAATTTTTTTGAGTTCTTTGTATATT
>PVJO010033158.1:0-12393 GCA_004026905.1 Hystrix cristata
CTGTTTCCAAGATTTAGCTATCACAAATTGTGCTGCTATAAATATGAATGTGTCTATATCACTGTGGTATGATGCTTTTAACTCTTTGGGGAAGATATCAAGAAGGGGAAGCTGGGTCAAATGGAACCTCTAGTTTTAGTTTTTTAAGGAATTTCCATGCTGATTTCCAGATGTGTTGCACCAATTTACACTCCCACCAGCAGTGGAGAAGGGTTCCTTTTTCCCCACAGCCTCATCAACATTTGTTATTGGTTGATTTCTTTATGACAGCCTTTCTGGAATGAGATACAATCTCCATCTTGTTTTAATTTGCATTTCTCAAATGACCAGTGATGTTGAATTTTTTTTGATGTATTTATATGTGGTTCGTATGTCTTCATCTGAGAAGTATCTATTCATTTCAGATGCCCATTTTTGGATTGAGTGTTTAAATTTGGGAGGGATCTGATTTTTTTTTTTTACTGCTTTGTATGTTGTAGATATTAGTCCTTTGTCTGAGGAATAGATGATAAAATTTTCCTCCCACCCTGTGGGCTGCTTCTTCACTCCATTGGTGGTTTCTTGTGCCGTGCAAAAGCATTTTTAATATGATGAGATCCCAATCGTTGATTCCTTGTAATATTTCCTATGCAATCAGAGTTTTGTTCATAAAGTCTTTACCTACACCTATGTCTTAAAGAGTTTTACTTATTTTATATTCCAGCACATTAAGTGTTTCTGTTTTAATATTTAGAGCTTTGATCCATTCGATTTTAGTTCAGTGCATGGTGAGAGATATGGGTCTAGGTTTAATCTTCACCATGTGGAAAGCCATTCAGTTTGCCCAGAACCACATATTGAAGAGGTTATCTTTCTTCCAGTGAGGGTGTTTGACCCCTTTGTCAAAGACAAGATGGCTGAGTGCATTTGGAGTTGATTCTGCATCTTCTATTCTGTTCCTTTGATCCTTGGGTCTGGTTTTTCTTTTTTTTCCAGTACCTTGCAGTTTTTATAATGATAGCTTTGTAGTATAGTTTCAAGTCAGGGATTGTGATGCCCCCTGTCTTGCCTTTGTTACCCAGAACTGCTTTTGCTATTCTAGGTCTCTTCTGGTTCCAAAATGAATTTTAGGATTGTTTTCTCTATTTCTGTGAGGTATGCTATTGGTATTTTGATTGCAATTGCACTGAATCTGTATAACAGTTTGGGAGGTAAGGCCATTTTCACTATATTGGTTCTACCTATCCAAGAACAAGGAATATCTTTCAATTTTCTGATTGGATAAGTTTAATTTGGCTCACAGTTTCAAGGAATTCAGTCCATGGTCAGCTAGCTCCAAGGCAGGAACATAATGGCAAGAATATGAAGCTTCTCAGTTTATAATGATCAGGAAGCAGACAAGGAGAATAGTGCCAGAGACAAATAGATGAGAGTCAATATGTAGTACCCAAGGCCTCATTTCTATAATCCACCCAGACACACTCAGGAGTATGCTCTACTGATGTGCTAGGCATTTCTTAATTCCCATGAAGTTGCCATATGAGGATTAATGGCACCAAAATATCAATGATAATGAGGATAGTCACTTCCAAGTAAAACAAGAATAAATGGGGAAAATTTATTTTTAAAAAACAATCACTCAAAGTCTCCCAAACTGTCCTAAGACAAGATAGCAAGTGAAGAAATATTTAAGAAAATCTGCCAACTCTTGGTAAAAACAGTGAGAGCCTGTTCTACTTGAGCCATGAGCCACTCCGTCCGTCTCCCCTCCCCAGGTGCACCTGATAGAAATTTCATTCTGGGTAGGTGTGGCCAAAAAGACACAGCTCCTTCTCCCTTCAGCAACCAGTCAAGGGACTCTGTACCTCACAAAAATTGGCAAGCTACCAGCATTTATCATCACTCTCCACCTTACATGTTGACAAGGTTAAATTCTTTATGAGTGTGGCCAAAATGAATCATGAAGTATTCCTTCCTTCACCCAGACCTGATCAGAGCTGAGACTCTATCCTCAGGTGTGGCTGAGTAATAATACCAGGACGCCACCTGCCCTTGCTCCAGCTCACTCATGGGATAGATGTTCCACACTGGGAGAGATAAGCTGAGAACAGAGGCTACTGCCCTTGCCAACCCGTCTGGTCATAAAGCATAGGTGTCACTGTAAGAAAAGTGGGTCACTGTCCCAACACCTAGCTCTGGAGCAGTGGCTCAGAGATTTTGCCCCAACAACAGAGGCCTACAACAGACAGCTCTGAAGCTTTCTCTAAAGAACCTGACTTTATTCAAAATGGATTGTAGGGGTTCAAGCCTAAGGGAACTCTCAAAAACAATGGCTATTTTGGAGTAATTAAGAGGAGGCTGGGAACTCTCTTAATTAAGAACAACAATCTAAAACATAAGTACTTTACCGGAAAGAATCTGGAAAAGAGACAGCAAAGATGAGCACTCCTGAAATCTGAACAAACCTCAAATACTTGCCTCAAATGCTACATATTGAAAGGGCCCCACATTTAATTGAATCTGACTGTAGAACAATTTATGCCCAGGGTATTTTCAAACATAATAAAGCAATTGCCCCACAAGTAGGAAAGCCTAACATCTAAGTGTGATTCCAGCAAATGCACATAGCTTAACTGAAAGATGAGGAAAAGAGCCCTCGTGGGAGCTCTGATAAAACCACTGCCATCCTACAGTGATAGTGTACATGCCTCAGGCTAGTCTCTCTCACAATGGGCACTAAGACTTCACACTGAGAGAGAAATCTATTTCGCTATAACAGTTTAATTAAGTGAGTAAACAGGAAAACAATAGCAAATATAAGCCTTGGAGAGGGGACAGGGAAATCAATAGTGGTTGCCATAATATCTAAGATGACCAATTTTCAAAGATAAAAAATAGAAGACAATCAAAGAAACAGAAAATAATACATATACAAGGCAAGCACCAGAAACTGTGAGTGAACTCAAATATTGGATTTGGTAAAGTTTTCAAAGCTTCCATTAGATTATATTCAAAGGAAAATATATTTAATGAAAGGGAAATAATGGAGTAGTGACTTCCAAAAATTCTTTTTCTGTAAGAGCAATGAGAAAACCAATAAAAAAATTATCAGAATCAATGTTTTCAGAACAATAAAATTGGTCAAGGGCTTCCTTACATCAATCTGAGGTGCATTTCTTCCAGGAAAAATGCTGTATTCAGTAAGAATGGTGATATTTGTGGTGTTTTCAACTTGTCTTGGTCCAATTCCCTACACTCTAGTAAAACAGCAGTCCTGGGAAAATAATAGCCTACATTCACAGTGTAAGCCAGATGTGGTGGCACATGCCTATAATCCCAGCAGTCTGGAGGCTGAGGCAGGAGGATCATAAGTTTGAGGCCAGCCTGAGCAACTTACAGACTTAAAGAGACTCTGTCTCAAAATAAAAGGTGGGGGTGTGGCTCAGTGTGAAGGTTATAGGCTCAATCCCCAGTACCACAATAAATATAAATAAATAAATAAACACCCAACCCCATGACAGAGAGCAGAAGAGGGGCTAGAACTCTTTCCTAGAATTGTTCTCAGATAACTATCTTTATTTGACCTATCTGGTGTTAATCTGAAAGTGCCGAAGAGGTATAATAGATATGATGTAAAAAACAAGATAGTATTCAAAAGAGAGGAGAACTAGACAGGGAGAAGGGGGAAAAGAAGGGAGGGAAAAAGAAAAGAAAGGAGAAAGGGAAAGAATGAAAAAATGTAAATAAACCTGCTGCAAATAGGGAAAGGTGGGGGAAGAGAAGGGAGGGGTGGAGAAGAGGAGGGAAAACCAAGATATATCATGTACAGGTACAAAATAACCATGTTGAACCATCATTATTTATACAATGTACCAATAGATGTTCTTGAAAGTGCCGCAGTGGTGGTAAACCTGTGGCATGAGTGCCACAGCAGGCTGTTTGTGTCATCAAAAGCTCTAAAAGGTTCACCACGACTGACCTAGGGGCATTTGCGAAAAACAATTCCAGGCAATTGATTCTCTTGGCTGTTTTTTGAGGCAGTGGGGGTGGGTAACACCCAAGGCAAACACTAGACTAACAAAGAGAGCTTAAAAATAAAACCTAGGAATGAGATGTCTATAGGTTTTTTTTTTATTAATACATGTTTGCAGTACATGCATTTTACAATCATCTTGGGGAGTGGGTGCATGCACGTAATACAACTTGCTTCCTTTTTTTGAAACCTCCATTCTTCTCCCTCCCTCCCTCCTTCTCTAATTCCCCTTTCCCCATTTTCAATCTTATTGATATTATTAATCTTAGCTCATGTTTATGGCATATAATGTTTACATTCATTTAGGTTATTAGTTTCCTCCATATGGCATATCTTTATGCTATTTATTTCTGCTTCCCTTCCCCCTCACTCCTCATCATTGGTCTCTTGGACCCCTTCCCATTTGTAAGAGATCCATCCCCTTGTCTCCGATCCATCCTCTCCTGATTTCTTCATTTGCACTTTGCATTACTCAAACGAAAGATACTATATGGTATTTAAGACTGTGTGGTTTATTTTATTCAGCATTACATTTTCCAGGTGTATCTATTTTCTTACAAATGGCTCAAATTCGTCTCTCTTTATAGCCAAATAGCATTCCGTTATATATAGATACCAGGTTTTCTTTATCCAGCTGTCTGTTAATGACTATACAAGCTGCTTCCAGGATTTAGCTATTATTAATTGTGCTGCTATAAACATTGATATGCATGCATCGCTGTAGTATGATGTCTTAAACTCTTTGGAGAGAATACCTAGAAGGGGGATAGCTGGGTCATATGGAATTTCTAATTTTGGTTCTTTGAGAACTCTCCATACTTATTTCCACAATGGTTGTACTAGTTTACACCAGCAATGTATAAGGGTTCCTTTTTCACCATAGCCTCACCAGCATTTGTTATGTTTTGATTTTTTGATGATTGCCATTCTTTCTGGAGTAAGATGGACTCTTAGCATTGTTTTAATTTGCATTTCTCTAATGGCCAAATATGTCAAATATTTTTTCTTATATTTGTTGGCCATTTGAATTTCTTGCTCTGTGAAGTGTCTGTTCATTTCACTTGCCCATGTGTTGACTGGGTCTTTTATTTTAAGCAGTCTACTTTTTTTGAGTGCTTTATATATTCTAGATATTAGTCCTCTGTCTGAGTAGTAGGTGGCAAATTTTTTTCCCATTCTGTGGGTTGTCTGTTCACTCTAGTAACTGATTCCTTTGATGTATAGAAGCTTTTCAATTTGATACAATCCCACTTATTGATTCTTGCTGTTATATCAATTGCAGTTCTATTTAGAAAATCCTTTCCTAACCTATGGTTTCAAATGTTTTACCTGTTTTTTCTTCCAGTGGGTTCATAATTCCTGTTTGAATGTTTAGATCTTTGATCCATTTTAATTTTAAATTAGTACACTGTGAGAGACATGGGTCCAGTTTTGATCTTCTACAAACAGTTATCCAGTTTTCCCAGAACCACTTGTTGAAGAGACTGTCTTTCCTCCAACATATGTTTTTGGTCCCTTTGTCAAAGATCAAATAACCGAATGTGTCTAGGGATGTTTCTGCATCCTCTATTCTGTTCCCTTGATCTATGTGTCTGTTTTTGTTCCAGTACCATGCTGTTTTTAATCACTATTGCTTTGTAATATAGCTTGAAGTGAGGAATTGTGATGCCTCCTGCTTCTTTGCTCTTCTCGCCCAAAATTGCTTTTGCTATTCTGGCTTTTTTCTGGTTCCATATGCATTTTAGGATTGTTTTTTCTATATCTGTAAAGTATGCTGCTGGTATTCTGATTGGGGTTATATCGAAGCTGTATAATAGTTTTGGGAGTATGGCTATTTTGAAAATCTTTTGACAAGAAAGTCAAGACAAGTCAAGGGGAACAAGGTGCTAGGCCAAGTGGATAATCACGTTCCAAAGAATGATGATTACAGCTATGCTTTCTTCTAAGAGTTTTATATTTTAGCCGATATATTTAAGTATTTGAGCTATTGCGTTAAATGTTGTGGACTATATGGTAGAGGTCTGAATTAGCATGTTTGGAGCTGCTGTAACAAAATGCCACAGGCTGGGTTATTTACAAAAAATAGAAATTTATTTCCTCATATTCTGACATCTGGGAAGTTCGAGATTGAGAAACTGCTGTGTGGCGAAGACCTTTCTGCTGTGTCATCCTACGGCAGAAGGCAAAACAGAGGGAGTGAGAGGGCAAGAGATCAAACTTGCAGTCTCACGCCCTTTTGTAATTGGCATAAATCCAACTCTGAAAGTGAAGCCTTCATGACCTAAATACCCCCAGCAGGCTCTACTTCCCAGCACTATTGCATCGGGATTAAGTTTCCAGCACGTGCTTTGGTTGGTGGGGGTAACACACATTTAAACCCAAGCAAGGTCTGGTCTCATTCCTTTGAATGTGATTATCCAGCTGTCCCAGCACAAGGAGATGGACCAGGAGGAAGACACACAAATATCAGGAGAACGGGGAAGGAAGTAAAAAGGAATTTGCACCCATTAGCACCAGCCTGCACTGATCAGTTAAAAAGCCAGTCACCTTACTATAAACATACTGCATCCACTCCAAGAATAAATCTTATGTAGGACCACTAATTAGTTGGGTGGCCTTGAGCAGGTCACATCTCTTGCCTTCCCAGAGCGCAGGTTCATTTGTATTATGTATATGGAAATATTGTACAGAAGTTCCATGTACAGGCTCTGGAGCTAATAATACCTTAATTTAATACTAGGTCTGGTATTTTACCCAGGGATATGACATTGGACAAGTTATTAACCTTCCTTAGCCTAAGCTTCCCTATCTGTAAAATTGAGATAATAATAGTATCTAACTCCACAGGGTGATTGTGAGGACTAAATGAGATGGTGCACGTAAAATGCTCAGCATAGTACTTAGCATGAAACCAAAATTCAAATACTGTAATAGCTATAGTCTCTGGTGGATCCCATGAAAAAGCCTTCATCTAATTATGCTAACTCAGGTCAGTATGTGAAAAACTGCCAGCCCTCAAGTATCATTCCTTGCTTGGAGATCCTGGGATGTCTCTGCAGCATACAGTGTTCTTGGACATTTAATCACTTCCTGGTGGTCCACTTCCCACTGTCAGGGCTTCCTGATCTGAGCCAAACTAAAATCCTGGGGGATCCATGCCAGTGCACAGCCCACATCCCTCCACCTTTCTTCATCAAAATACGGTGTGGGTTTCTGAAGCCAAGATAAATCATTTGGGCACTGTTGTTGTTCAAGATTATCTGCAGACATGTTCACCTCCATCAGAGGAAATAATTAAAATCTCACATATTTTCCTTGTAGCAATATTCTTTTCCTCTTGATTCAGCTAGATGATCATGACGAGATTCCTTGCATTTGTGTAGCTTGAGAGCTTTCAAAGAAATTTGGTATTAGTAACATGGATGGATTCAACCAACTGTGGGATGGGGAGGATTGAAGTCAGTCGCTTTGCAATTGAATAAACAGATGTTCAGACCTCCTAATTTCTAAGCTGGAGTACCCTGACTCCTTGGGGAAGACTGGTCTAGTTATGCCTCTTAATAGGTGGAAAGTGATTTCTTCATCTTTCACCACTCTCCCACCTAGCAAATTTTAGCTACCTTCTGAGTAATCCGTGTCTGGTCCTCAGTGTGGGTGACCCTGCTGAATTATTGATACTCTTATCCCTTTTCTTTGTCACCTCTGCATGCAAACTACACACCATCCTTCTCTGTCTTCATCTCTGCCACTTTGACCCATTTGTCAATTTTCAATCTTTAGTTTGAACTCGTCACCCAGGTGCTTATTATAAGCCTCCAGTGTGTTTCCATCCTGTCCGTCTTCTCAGCCTCTGAATCTACCACACGAGGGATCATATTTCTCTCTTCCAATCTCCACTAATGGTCTTAACAATACTTAATGGGAACAGAAAGGGATTTCGCCTTCCAAAAGGTGTTTATCAACTTTCAACAAGTTGTCTATTAATTCTGCCTGTGTTTCCAAGGTTTAATTGAATAGGACTGTTGATGTCTACTATCCTGCAGCTGTAGGTCATGACACACAGTGTTCTGCTGGGCCTGTCAGCTGAGGGCCTCTTGTAGACTGGTGATTTCATCGTAATCACACTAATTGACAAGTTGCCTTCGGGAGCCAGCCATCTCCCAGGAATCTTAGCTGTCTTCCGATTGAGTAGCACCTCAGAGCTACCATACCCCTATCCTTTTCTCACAAAGCCAGATCAGACTTCCCACGTTCAGAAGCTGGCACACATTCTCCAGTGATATGGCATGCCTCCTGTGTGTCTGGAGGAGCTGAAGCAAGGAAAGGTTAGACATGAAGTGCTTACAGTGTTGGAGGTGAGAGGCTGGGAAAATGGAGCAGTATATACACAGAGTCTTCTAAAGAAGCCTTTTGGTCCTTGTAAATGGGGTTATGGGGCAAGACCAGCAATATCTCTTCAGAGTTGTTCAGAAGGGACACGTGTTCCTTGTCTACTCTGCCATCACTTGCCCATTAAACAACTGGTTCTAGCTGACTTACAAGGTGGAGATCGCTGGAGAGAGAGTGCACCCATTTGTTGTGTCAGACTTCTTGCAAGTACATGGGGAAACAAGCTGAAAACAGATGCAGTCTGTGCCCTAAAGCACTGTAGTTGAGTCAAGGAGACAGACAAGTATGTAGTTACATTAGAGGACAGTGGGAAACTAACTATTAAGGAGTAATAGAGTGCTGTGGGACACAAAAAAGAGGTATGCAATCTGTACTTAAAAGACCAGGGAAGATGTCCTTCAAGAAGTAACATTAAGCAAAGAATACTCAGGCTTCTCTGAATCCTCTTCTGAAATAGACTTCAACTTTTGGATTTCCACATCTGCTTTTCTAGGGCCCAATTTTAGCAAAAATCTCACTAAGTGGTTTAGTCAGAAGTCCTCAGCCTCAATACCTGATCACCCTCAATATCTGATCGGGTTCCACACCCTCCGCCACCCTTCAGGTGATGTCCCATTATCCTGGCCTGGCTGCAGCAAGAATTCCATTAGGCCAGTTCAGCCAGAATACCCCTTCGCTTCAGTTCCTCCCTGCCAATAATTTTCCACTCACCTATCTCTACCCTGCTCCTTGGATGGGAATCCCCACTTTTCCTTCTTGTATTTGGATTTGAGCCCAATCCTTCTTACATACTGCAAAACTCCATTGTATAGTCCCTATACCTATCACAGTTGTCCCCCTGAAAAAATCTCTTGCCTTATCATTTTCAGCAAGTTGTAATGAATGTTTTTTTTCTTTTGCGCATGTAGACCTCATTGAGAACAACATGTTCACTGAGTCAGAAGAGGGAGAAGGAGGTGAAGAGAAAGAGAGAGAGAAAGAATGAATGCCTAGTGTACAGGAAACTCAGATGCATTTGAACAGATGCAGAACTTTTGTTATCTTTTGTGCACATAGCATCTGTCTGAGATATCTCAAGGCCAAGGCCAAAATAAATGAGAAAAATTACAGGTAGCATCTCTGTCTTCAAGGTTTTCAGAGTTCACTTGGAATGCAGAGTCAATACATGAAAAAAACCTTCAGAGGCCTATAAGACTTAATGGCAGGGATCTAGGTGTCTATAAGGCCTGAATATTTATGCAGTATTTAAGGCATTTGAGTAAGCCCCAGATAGTAAGGAAAAACTCACTCGTAGACACAGGCTCTATCAGCTACTTGAAGCAGCCCGTCAGCCCTAGACTCCTCTTGCCCCTGGGCTTAGTCACGTAGCTCCAGCAAGCTGGCAAGGGTCCTGCCAACATGGTGACAGACACTGACCTTCAGTAGCTTCTTCAAATGCTCTGAGCCTCGATATAACTATCTATTACCTGGACATGGGTAAAAAAACACAACTGGCTTCAGTCACCCTGGAAGTCCTTTCCAGGGAAATCTGCTACACCCTGATCTTTATTCACCTCATATCACTTCTCCACAGTGGTGGTTTGTCTTCAATGCAATCAGCATTAATTACTGTATGTCTTTCCGTGTTCACCATTGCCCTTCCCCTATTCCGTGGTAGAGTTTATTCCCCAACTCCCTTTAAGTTTGCAGTAGCCTGTGAGTGGTTTGATAACTGAAAAGGGTAGAAGTTACATTACAGCAATTCTAAGCCTGGCCTTTTAGACAATTAGCAGTATCCACTTTCTACTCTTGAAATGCTCCCTCTGGGAGCCCAGCTGCCATGTTCTGAGAACCTAAGCTTAAAAGAGAAGACACATATAGGTTCTCCAGTGAACATCCCCCTCTGAACTCCCAGATGAAATCCATCCTCATCTGCTAGCCGTGTGAGTGAGCCATCTTGGATGTCCATCCCAGCTATGTCTCCAGCTGTAATCAGACTGTAACAGCATGAAAGAAACTAAACGAGAACTTTCCCGCTGAAGCCACCCAGTCTATAAAACCATTAGAGATAATAATGAACTGTTTTCAGCTGCAAACTTTTGGTGTCCCTTGGTAGGCAGCAACAGATGACTTTCAGAGCCTTGCTATTGGTTACATCCAGAATTCGGCAAACTTTGTTTCTAAAGAGTCAGATAACCGTACTAGGAATTTTTGGCTTTGTTGGCCTTTCAATCTCTGTCTGTTCTGAATGAAACAGGGACTCATTATAAGATTTTAGAGCACAGGAAAAGTAGGCTCTAATTTGGGATTTAAAAGTTTCATTCTAACCCAAGCATAGTGGTGCACACCTTTAATCTAAGCATTTCGGAGGCTGAGGCAGGAGGATCACAGTGAGTTCGAGGCCAGCCTGAACTACAGAGTAGGACCCTGTCTCAAAAAAAAAAAAAAAAAAAAAAAAAAAAAAAAAAAAAAAAAAAAAAAAAAAAAAAAAAAAAAAAAAAAAAAAAAAAAAAAAAAAAAAAAAAAAAAGAAGACTCACTCTATATACACCAAAATGAAAAATTTGAAAAATATATGAAGCAAGAATTGGACAAAGCTAATGGGAGAAACTGAGTGGTCTCTACTTACAGTTGAAGACTTTAGGACCACTCTCTCAACAATAGATACAATTACGAGAAAACAAATTGTCATTAGGTATATAGAAGATCCAAAAACCACAATCAACGAGTAGGATTTGACATGTATAGTGTACTGCACCCAATTACAGCAGAATAACATTCTTGTGGAAATTCACCAAGATAGATCATATTCTGGTACACAAAACAAGATTTAAAGCCAGGCACAGTGGTGCATGCCTGTAATCCCAGCACTTTAGGAGGCTGAAGCAGGAGGACTGCAAGTTCCAACCCAGCATGGGCAACTTAGCAATTTAGTGAGTCCCTGTTTCAAAATTAAAAAATAAAAAAGAAGAAAAAGAAAAGGGCTGGGGCTGCAGCTCGGTGTGAAGGCCCTGAGGTTTTTGGTACCACACTAATAAAAAGATTCAATAAATCGAAGGTAATTAAAATCGTACAAAATGTGGTCACTAACCACAATGGAATCAAACCAGAAATCAGTAATGGAAAGATGATATGTAAATATCTGAACGCTTAGTAACTAAAGCAACACTTTTGTAAATAACCCATGGCTCAAAGAGTACTAAAGAGAACTAAAATACCTTGAACTCTATTAAAATAAAAATACAATATATCATATCTGTGGTAAACAGTTCAAGCAGTGCTGAGAAGAAAACTTTCAGCACTAAACACTTCTATTAGAAATGAGAAAATGTCTCAAATTAGCAATCGAAGTTCCTACCTCAAGATATAGAAGACCAAAATAAATCCAAAGCAATGAAGTAATATACACAAGATAAGGAATTGGTGAACTCTCTAACAAGAAAACAATAGAGAAAATCAATGAAACAAGATCTTGGTCATCTGAAAAGACCAATAAAATCAACAAACCATTACCAAGGCAGAGAAAGAAATAGATAAGATACAAATTACCTATATCAGGAACAGAACAGGGGCTATTGCTACAGACCCTAAAAACATCAAAAGAGGAAAAGGGAATACTACAAAGAACACTGTACACATAAATTTGACAACTTAGATGAAATGGACCAACCACTCAACCAATATGAACCGACAAAACCCAACCAAGATGAAATAAGTAATCTGAATATTCCTATAAACATCAAAGTAACGATTAAATTAAAACCCTTACAAAAAAAATCTGCCAAACATTTAAAGAAAGATTGCCACAGATTTTTACAAAATCTCTTTCCAAAGAGTAAAGGACTCTTCCCAACTCATTGTACAAGACCAGTATTACCCCTTCAGAAAAAAAAAGGCAGATCGTATAAAGAAAAAAAAAGAAAACCATAGAATAGTATTTATGTTGAACTTAGATACGAAAGTCCTCAACAAGATGTTTGCAAACTGAATCTAGCAATGTAACAACAACAACAA
>PVJO010033159.1:0-12389 GCA_004026905.1 Hystrix cristata
TACATCTCCCTACTTCTATTATATTTTATTTTGAATCTGAGTTTTTCGTGTAAGAGAGACCATGGAATATTTAAGCTTGTGTGTCTGATTTATTTCACTTAGCATTATGGCCTCAAGGTGCATCTATTTTCCTACAAATGACTAAAGTCTATCTTTATGACAGAGTAGTACTTCATTGTGTGTAAATACCCATTTTCTTTACCCATTCATCTGCTGATGCACATATAGGGAGTTTCTAAGATTGAGCTATTATAATTTGTGCTGCTATAAACATGGATATGTATGTATCACTCTAATATGATATCTTTAACTCTTTCAGGAAGATACCCAGAACAGGAATAGCTGTGTCAAATTAAATTTCTGGTTTTAGTTTACTCTTTTCCATAGTAGTTGTACTAGTTTACATTCCTACAAACAATGTAGAAGAGTTCCTTTTTTCCTGTAGCCTTGCAAGCATTTCTTAGTATTCAATTTCTTGATGATGGCTATTCCTTCTGGGATAAGATGGAATTTCAGCATTGTTTTAATTTGCATTTTGCTAATGGCCAGTGATGTTAAACATTTATTCATGTATTTATTGGCCATTTGTACTTCTTCATCTGTGAAATGTCTCTTCATTTCACTTGCCCATTATGTATGAGTTTGAGATGTGATATGCCCTCAGATACACTGTAACAGAGAAAAACCAGAACTAAACTGGTACATTTGAACAGAAATATAAAGGATACATAGGGGATGACCAGGTGAAGAGGCTAGAAACAGTATTCCAGGCCAGGGAGTAGAGTTCAAGAACTAAGAGGAGCTATTGTGGCTGGAGTATAGAAGGTAGGGGGATGGTGCCAAGTGACAGTGGAAAAGCAGGTGGGAGAAAGATGCTTTAGGGCTTTTGAATTCTAAATTTTTGGGTTTTTCTTAATCTTAAGACAAATGGAAAAGATTAAATTTGTAAATATGGTAGAAAGTGGCCTAACCAGATATTCATTTTGGAAGTTCACGCATGCTGAAGTATTAAGAACAGATTAGAGAAGGTTACAGCAGTGTGGAGAGACCACTTAGATGGCATACAAATAGCCATGTCAGGAGACAACAGTAGCACAGAGGTCTTGCACCGTGATGGAAGCAAGGGAGAAATGTAGACAGACTTGACATATTTAGGAGTTAAAACTAACTGCCATAGTACTAGGAAGATGTCATGAACAATTTCTAGGTTTTATGTTTGAAAAACTATAGAAGCTCAAGTTTGCTGGGATTTTGAAACCAAACTAACAGCAACTAAAACCAAGACAAAACAAGAAAACAAATGAACAAAACATTTAGTAGAGTATTTTAATCAAGTGGGATGTAAGATCGGTAGTTGAACTTGAAATTCATTTGTAACTTTAACAGTAATGTCAAAAAGGTAATCTTTATTTGTTAACTAAAAAGGAAATCTACACAACATAGAGGGTATTCTTGGCCTACTAATTAGTAAGAGCTATTTAGGCAGAAAGGAGACTAAACAAGATTAGAAGGAGTTAAGTGGGGCAGGAGTGGGGGGGAAGGAGACAAATGGGCATATAGGAGTTCGCCAACTTCATTTTATTTTTTTCTTTTCTTTTTGTGCATTTATTTCGTTTTTCTTTTTATCAGTATATGTTTATAGTACATAATGTTTACACAACTTGTAGGGAATTTGTGCATGTGCATAACACATCTTAATTACATTTTTATTCCCTGTGTCTCTTGCTCTCCTTCCCATTTGAGAAAGTTCTATCTCCCTACTTCCTATTGTCTACCTTTTGTTTTGCTCTTTATTTAAAGCCTGATTTTTTTCCCTGCTCCTTAATCTACATGGTAGTCATAAGATAGACTTCCCACAAAACCTGAGTTTGTAATTATAGATCATTCAGAGACTGGTTGGGAGTCTCTCCAGAAAGAGAGAATATTATTTCTAAAGAACTTCTTTTTAAACAGCTTGTTTCTAAACAGCTATCGTGAGGAAATCAGGATCATGTAGGAATAATGTAGCTGCTTGGGAGTACCCCAATCACTCTATGGAAACTGTGAACAGAGAGCTAGCCAAGCATCAAAATTATATTTTTATCTTCTCAAAGATTAGAAATTGAACTCTAATGTAATTTCAATACCAGCATAAATAGAATGTACTTATTTATTTTCGAAGAATACTAAGGTTAAATTTTAATGATGGGATTATTTAGATTGGTCATTCAGAAAATACCTAGAGGTTGGACAGGAAGAAAAACATGCAGAAAAACAGAAAATGATGGTTGCAGAGATAGAGATAGATAATGCAGAATCAGATAAATGTATACCTTTGATAGTCTCCAAAATCATGATCCCTTTTTTCTGCTCTTATATCTGAAATTCTGATTTTCTTTAAATTTTCTAGCATGGGCACTTAACATATTCTGCTTCTTACTACTTTTATGTTCATGTATTATATGTTTTAATGCTTTTGAAGATATTCTAGTTTAAATAGTCTGTATTCACTGTTATTCTCACTAAACATTTAAAATTCTCTTTTAACAACACATACACCCACTTAAGTATTTGATTAATCCAAATGAAAATAAATCATCCTATCGTGCATGTCTGCTTTACAATGTATTTTCAGATAGACACATTGGCCATTTTAACTGATACACTAGATTGATTTTGAGACCTGAAATGTTTGGGACATTTAAAATTTGAAAATACACAGTGTTCCAAGGGCAAACAAGCACCTATGGTAGTCTATATTTTGTATTTCTTTTATTTGTCTTCCATATGTGACTTGATTATAAACCTAACTTTTTGAAAATGATGTCAAAAAGCGTTAGGAAATCTGCTACAAATTTTTAGATGTGCTTTCAGAAATATCAGTCCAACTGAAAAATTTTAAATTGCAATTCAATTTAATATAGTAAAAAATTCCTTATTTTATTAGGAGAGCAGACCAATTAATCCAGGAAGATAAGGATGATGTCATCCCATACTGCATAGCCATTGGTGATGTGAAAAAACTAGTCACTTTTTTTATGTCAAGAGGCCAACTTAAAGAAGCTCTACTTGTCACACAGGTACCAACACATGAATATAGCAGACACATACACTGGTGGGTGCACACATAGAGGGAGAAAATTGTACTGATGGGCTCGCCTTCATAAACTGACAGCCACAGATGGCGCGGTGTTTGCCCACCTCCCCAGCCTTCTACCGCCACCTTTCAGTCATCTGTCTTTATTCACAGAATTTAATTTAGATCTTTAAACATTCAAGCATCTCTGAACTCTTTATGTTCTGCTGACTGTTATATACTATACATCTGAACAACTTTTTAGAATTATTTACTTGAAGCTTCATGTTGGTACTCACAATGGAATAAAATATGCTGGGGTTTTTTTCCTTTCAAATTCTAAATTTATTTCTAAACATATATAAATTTCAAACATGATTTAAGTATTATTTGTTCAAAACAATAGTCTGAAATTGGTCAGTTATCAACAATTAGCTAATGATTAATTAAAGGCTTAATTAAATTCTAGGCTGCATGTGAAGGAAATTTGCAAACCTTACATGTTGCTACATCTAAAAGAGCTTCGCATTCTGATGATATCTACAAGGAAGATTTTAATGAGTGAGTGGTTTATTCTTTGTTTTGGATCAATATTTTTCAATGGTTTATTTCCCTTTAGGAGCTTTGGAGGGCCATGTAGTTGGCCTTTCTCTGTCTACCAAGGACTAGCTGCTCAGACATAACTGTACTTCTCCCCATGATCAAAGTCCTTGACAGCATCTACCCCTAGAAGAACAGAATGTCAGACATGTAGGCACAGCCCACATACATTTTTATACAGTTTCCAGAAAATAACATATTTCAGTAGAGAGATAGCAGTTAATGCACCTAATTTCTTAAAAACTGATGAAACCTTTTGGGCAGGATGGGGTGGTAAAAATAAGGTGTGCTGTTTATTAATGTTTCACTATAAAATCAATATATGTAATATCCTAGTAAAGTTCATAATCCTGTGCTGCTGGTATTAGTGCATAGAATAACATTTATTTATCTTTTTTTTTTTTTTTTTTGGTTCTGGGGCTTGAACTCAGGGCCTTGTGCTTGCAAGGCCCTAACCACTGAACAAAATCCCCAGCCCATTATTTATCTTTTAAAGAAGAAATCCAAATAGTTATTTTGAAAAGAAGCAGAAATTAGAATTCTTCAACTTTTCACATTTTCTAGACAATAAGATACTTAACTATCAGGATACTTATCAAGTAAAGAAAGATCATGAAATTTTAAGCAAATAGTGTGCTGGAACTAATGTATTCCTTTCTGGATCTTTGCTGCTGTTCCCTGCCATTTCTAAACTTTGCATTTTGAAGACTTACCATACAGAAGCAGTATTTGGAACACCAACTAAATTTTGAAAAATTTCATTTCAAATTGTAATTCTTCTTAAATTAACTGCCTCTACAACTGAGCTGTAAATTATCTAATGTAGAATGGTATGTGTTAAAAATCGAGCTTTTCTCCTGACAGTTGTGGGAAATGAGGCTGGGAAGGCTTATCAGATTATATTTCGGAAAGACAACCTTCCTGGCTTTTTTTTCCAAAATAAAACTTAAACCTAAATCAAGGATATAAAATTAAACCCTGTTTGGTCCTTTAATTATTCACCAAAAGACTATTAATTTATATTTATCATAGAGTCTTTGTGTTAATAAAGGATGTATTTTTTCTCTCTTTCTCTTTCTTTCTTCTTCCTAGACTTCTGCATAAAGTCAGTAAAGAATTGGCAGAATGGTATTTTCAGGATGGTCGAGCAGTACAAGCTGCATGTTGCCATCTAGCTGTAGATAATATTGAGGTACAACATTTCAAATTGGTGTATGTGATGAAAGCTCTTTGGATATGTCATGCTGTTTGAGGGTGAAGGATTAAATGACTTCTGTGTAAGATTTGGTTTTACATGCTTTTGAGCCTAAGTAATGACATGCTGAATCAGTACGTGTAAACACTGTAGACTATGAGCTGTCTTGTGTTTATTTTTATCACAAGTTATGTATTTATAAAATCCTGCTTTAACTATTTCATCTTGGATTTCACATTCTTATATTTTTAAGGTACATTCCAATTGTCCCATTCATGTAAGAAGGAAAATATTAAGTAAATATAGATTTCATTTTGCATTTATCCTCAGATGTATTAGATTTAAGAAATAATTTATCGTTGCGCAATCTTGAAAAACCTTTTAAGAATTTATATTCTTTCCTGATATACTGAATGACATATCAAAGATATTGCAGAATATTATTAATTATAAAATAGAAGCACTACTTCTAAAGTCTTAAATTCTGATCTGATAAAATTCCCTGTATCTCCCATCTCCTACTTTTTCATTTGAAAATTTCAATCACTCTTATTTAGGTACTATATAGGAATATTACAATCAATACTTTATAAGAGTAATTGATTTACAAATTAATTTTTATCTACTCTATGAGCTTGGAGGGGAATGATAATCCTATCCAGCAGCTATGAAACTGAAGAAATTATTTTCTTATTGAGCAAGCTTGCTATGGCATACCTAATTCGTGGAAATGAACTGGAGTTGGCGGTCTCAGTGGGCACAGTACTAGGAGAATCTGCAGCACCAGCAACTCACTATGCCTTAGAATTACTGGCAAGAAAATGTATGATGATTCCAATATGGTAAGAATTTCTAGATTGAAAGAATGATTTTATTGACATGCATTTTTTAAAACATCACAAATTATATTTGATAAGATATGTCACAGGAGAATATAGGATGTATGGTCCTATAAAGGATATTAGGGTACTGTGTTGGTCAGCTTTCCTGTCACTGGAACAAAATACCTGGCATGTGCAACTTACAGGAGAAGGGCTTATTTTTGGCTCACAGTTCCAGAGGTATCAGTCCCTGGCCAGCTGGCTCCAAGGTAGAAACATTATAGCAAAAGGAATGGAGGAGAAATGCTGCTCAACTTATGATAGGGGGGAAGCAGAGAGAGTGAAGAGCTGAGAGGAAGGGACCAGGGACCAGTTGTTGTTTCCATGGTCACACTCCCATGACCCACCTCCTCTACCAAGGCTCCTCCTTCCTAATAGCCCATTCAGCTATGAACCCAAACCCATTGAGGAGGTTAGTGCCCTCACAATCCAATCACATCTACAGGAGTCTCTTATTCCAGTCAAATTGACAATAACTGACACTGCGAGGAAATGCTGACAGCATAATTAAGCAGTGGTGAGAACTACCATGTTATATTATGAAATCTACCATGACCCCTTCTGAAGTAGCCTAGTTAAAATTCCATGTTTCAAGCACCTAAATTATCATGAGATAGCCAATGTGTACTTCTTAAGATGATCAGGACTATACTTCCCACATCTTAAAATTTTACATATCTACACTTTTTTGTGAGATAATGTGTCTTAGTTCAAGGTTTGGAAAATAGTCACTTTTCTAAGAGAAAACAATAACTATGGTTTTGTTGCAGACTTAGCATACACCATCTCTCCAAATCCCAGCAGTACCCTGGGAATCTCCTGGGGTAACCTGAAAATCCAGGCCAAAACAATGTTCTCTTCGATTGCGGAGTCTTATTCCTAGATCATGTAATCTGTCATTAAGGGCACCTCTAGGAAAGCTGTCTGCCATTCAATAGATGTTTGTCAAGTAAAGAAGATTTTAGAATTTTACATTCTCTTTCTCCACAGTTCTTTGAATCTCAGTGAACTTGTTCATCAGGACTCTTACCACTCCACATCAGACGCCCCATGTGTACACACTCCATTTAGATGGTGTTATAAAATGACTGTAACTATTGAATGCTGCCAATGACAATAATAACACTCATAATTAGTAACAGTTAACATGTCTGTACTGCTTACTGTATACAAAGCACTATTTTAAGCATTTTGCATTTAATAAATAACTAAGTCCTATGAAGTAGATATTGATTTGCCTGAGGTCTCAAGTAAATTGTAGAGCTGAGATTCAAAGCTACATACACTGATTCTAATGTTCATACTCAGCTGTACCACTTCCTTAGCTGCAGCTAACTCAAAAAAAGAGCACACTTTCCATTCCACATTTTTTCTGGATCTCAGAGATTCATACTGAATCAAGAATTTCATGGTTGATGTAATTTTTACACATAACTTACCAGGATGTAAGGACTTACTCTCCCATTGAAATATAGCGATTTCCCACCATTAGCCTATGTATTAGCTTTCTTGTGTCTGGGACAAACTACCCAACGCCTACAATTCAAAGGAGGAGAAGTTTATTTTTGTTGGTGGTTTGGAGGTTTCAGTTTCTGAGTGGCTAGCTGCAATGCAGAAACCTCCTTGTGGTGGAAGGGCCTGGTGAAGTAGCCCTGCTTACTTCCTGGCAGCTGGGAAGCAGCACCTGAGAAAAACACCAGAGAAAAATGGACTTAGGAACCAGATCCATTCCCCAGGGTCACACTCCATTACCCGCTCTGTCACAGCAAGAAGTGTACTTTAGTAATCTGCTAGCTGGTCCTTAGCCTCGTCAAGTTGACAGTCACAATTAACTGCCACAGCATGAGACTTAAGTTTATTTAGTGCTGACCATCCTCTGAATAAACCCAATTATTCTTCGTCAAGAACTGTAATAGCCAATTACAAAGGTACTATGTCTTGTCTTAGATCCACTCCAAAACATGAACTCTAACTCAAATTATTTATTTAAAGTAATGGCTGACTCCATGCTAAAAGACATCATCTAATATAAATAAAATGGGATTAATTTTTTAATGCAGGTAAAACATAGCAAATGCATATATTTAAAATATGTTTAAAGGCCTTCTAACTAGCTGTACATCTTAGTTTTAATTTTTAAAAAACTATTAATTGTAACTCTGCCCTCAAGAATTCTTCCTGTATATAGTCATAGATATGTGTACTAGAAATCAAATAAAATTCAAATTTTAGAGAAAATACAGTGCTGACTAGGTTAATTCCTAAAGAAATCTATGAGCTTTGTAGCAATTAGTAGAGTTCCACAAATTAAAAGTAAATAGTAAACAAAATGTAAAGAGAAGTTTCATAATTTTATAAATCAAAACACTTTATAAGCTTTATATTTAGGGTAACAGTTTGTTTCTGCTTGATATTCATCATATATTCAGATATTCATATTCAGTATTTTCTTTTTAGCTTTCCATCTGTTGGATACAGGTATTACCTAGTTTTATTTTAAAATATGTTTATAAAATTTTATATATGTACTATTTTGTTTGAGTATTTAAGAATCACTTTTATATTAAGAACTGTAAATTAACTACTTTCATTTTGCTTCTGAGCATGCCAATTAATATATATAATTTATAAAACTTATAGAAAATAAAATCTAACTACCAATAAATCAGAACAGTTCCTATAACTTAGGTACAAAATCATTCATGAATTTATATTAAAACTTGTAAAATAAATGAAATATGGATTTCTGTAGTAGCAAATAATAGATGACTAAGCTAAGCAAAATAAAACAAGTGTTCTCATAATGAAATTTAAATTTAGATAATTTGGTTGGTCTTTATCATATTACACACACACACACATTTTCCCTCAATCAGTGTACTGAATTTTCATAAGAGTGTTAAAAATAATAAAATGTGTTAGCTTTGCTATAAATTGCACTATATTAGGATAGGATTCTATGGCAAGAAAGTCATTTGTTCCTAGTTGATACAAGTTTAAATGTGGTTTTAGTACCGATGTTTAAACTAGAGTAAGCACAAATGATAATTCTGTATTCTTGTGGACAATATTTAGAACTGTAATTAAATTTTGTTAGAAAATACATAAAGTCATTCCTACTTTTTAGCAAGAATAGGTAAACTATTCTAATTTGGAAGTTAGAAAAACACTCGAATTTTTAACTACTGGTGTAGAAATAGATGGCATTTTGGGAAGACATTAAATATGAAGAGGGTATGGAAAAATAATTTAGTAATTCTCTGTTGATATTATATAGAAAATTATTCAGAAAATGTTGAATTACTAAAATATTTTATGTATAATTTTATGGTACCTCACTAAAGTTCTTTTTTAATTCTAAAAATTTTAAAGTGATCCTAATTTAAAATATTACTATCCTAATAGTTTGTGGGGGGTGTGTCTCTGTGTGTGTGTGTTTTCTTTAAGAAATTTTGAATTTGATACCAGAGGTTACAAATTATCTCCATTTCTATTTCATACTCTCTATTCTTGATTAAGCACTCTTGTGTTTTAACAAAATATTGATTCACAGAAATAGCCAATATATATTTTACAAAAGTCTTCATGAACAAAGAGTTTTACTCTGAGTCTCTGGTGCATACCTTTATAAATGCTCACTTGGAATATCATCTATTCTAAAGTCATCTTGCATATTTATGTACCAGTTGCTTGAAAAATGAGTAACATCTTGTACCACCAAAATTAGGTATTTTCTTAATTACGATACCTGCAGCCAAAAGCTCTTCATCTAATGATTTGAAAAAAAAAAGTATTTTATGGAAAATAATTTATTGTAAAGCTTTTAAGTCCATATCAATTTATATTTTGAAAATCCTTAAATGATTATTCCATTTTTCAGTCTTTGAAAAGTAAATGAGAAAATTACATTTATGTCTTCAATTGCTACTGAAAGTTTAAGAAATATGCAGAATATCAAAAATTCTAAACTCTAGTCAAATTTCCATTATTGATAACAGGAGTTGATCAGAGTTAGTTTTCACAAAATTGGCTTTATATATCCAGAACTACTTCGTTTGTTTAGAGAATTATCCTATAATAATGTCAGTTGTAAATGTATAAACACTCCTGTATGTAAAGCTTAGTTTTTTAAAAAATACTGTATTTAGGAATTTGATCATTTATTTTTCACAGTCTTTGGTTTCTGTAATGTACATTTAGAGGAGTTTCACCATTAACTAAAAAATTAGTGCTGTTTGAAAAGTAAGGGAATTGAAAAGTAAGGAAATTACATTATATGAGTCTCCTTTGGAAATAGCTAAAATCTTATTTTTAGATCATTTCTTCAGGGAAATTTCTCTTTTTGTTTTGTGAACAGGAATTCGGCAGTTGATCTTCTCCTGATGATTCCTAATAATGAGCTACATTTAGTAAAACTCTGTGCTTTCTACCCAGGGTGTACTGAAGAAATAAATGATCTTCATGAGAAGGTATGTTGATGTTATTTAAGATTCATGTTTGAAATGTAATACTATGATTCAATTATTTTTAAGTTAAAGCAAATAGAGATAACATGCAAAAAAACAAGTGTGTGATCCCTTCAAGATTCTTATAAATTCAACAAAATTTTAAGTCACATTTACTGAGCTTCTGTGTGCTTGGCACTATAAATTTTTATGTACATTTGTATATTACTTAGTTGTCATGAAACCATGAAAAGCAGTAAGTATTGTTCTATTTTACAAAAAAGTAAATTCAGAGAAGGAACTAAATTAATGAAAGGTGGAGTAAGAATTGCCTAAATTAATGAAAGGTGAAGTAAGAATTTCAGCTTCCGTAAGTCAGTCTCCAATCACAAGCCTCTCCACTATACCAGTTTGCATCTGAAGGATGTGCATAACTTTTTAAAATAGACAATCTTAAGATCTTTTTAAAAACTAAAGAAACAAGGAAATTCATAAGCATTATTCTAAAGTACTTTAACAAAATACTGTACTGCTTTGCAGACTATATGAATTCATGTATGGATATTATATATAAAAACAATAAAAATTTTTTTGGCCCCTGGCCCTTTTTATTTTGCAACAGTCTCACTAAGTTGCCCAGGCTTGCCTTGAACTTGTGATCCTCTTGCTTCAGTCATAAACTTTTTTAATTAAGAAGCATATAGAAGAAGAAAGGATTTTTTTTCAATTGTACATTTATTGTGTACTGTTTGAATGTGTGCTAGCATACATCCTCTAAAACAAGATATACAGATATTAGTATCTAGATTTAGAGAGGCTATATGACTAAGTTTATACAATTTTAGTTTTTTACTTGACAAATAATAGTTGTATACAGAGGGTAAAAGTGATATTTTGATACATGTTTACATTATGGGATACTCCGAACAAAATATATTTCACATCAAATATCATCTCTTGTCCCTTGGTTCCTTTCCCTCTCCCTCCTCCGGAAGGAAAAAAATGGAAACAAAGCTTTTGTAAATAAGGAGAGGAAGAGGGGTTGAAGGGAGGGGAGGGGAATGGGAAAAAAGAAGCAGCAAGATATATCATGTACAGGTACAAATTCTCTATGATGAATGTTATCACTATGTATATCTAAAATGTGGCACTAAAATAAAATTTTAAAATATTAGTAAATCAAAAAATCATTTCTTTGTGATAAAAACATTTAAAATCTTTTAGGTATTTTTAAATATACATTTTTAACTGTAGCCATCTTACCTTGCAATAGAACACCATTACAGTATTTGTTCCTCATATTCAGCTGAATATTGTACCATTGACCAGCATCTCCCCTTTCCTCAACCTAATGACAGAGGCAAGCATAGTATAGTACTCACCTAGTCTTCCTCACACATTCTAAAAAGATACAGTGAGACTTTCTGGCCAGACTTTATTAGTAGCTCTTTAGAAAGACTAATATTTGTAAAGGTGTTAATAACTCTGAACAAGTTCACAAGTGATACTAAAAACTATATTCAAACATAATGTAATAATATAATTTGGGGAATTTAAAAATAGTACAAGAATTATTCTTGTATTCTATTTGAAAATGGAATTTCATTGAAGACCATTTTTATTTCTTCTACACTTTACATATGTCAAAGCAAAGAGGCTTTTTAAAAATTCTAGCTAGACAGGGGCTGGGGATTTAGCTCAGTGATTAGAGTGCTTGCCTTGCAAGCGCAAGGCCCTGAGTTCGATCCCCGGCACCACAAAAAAAAAAAAAAAATTCTAGCTAGACATAATATCTAGTCTATATTAGTTGCTCAGCACATGATTGGTAATGCACAAATAAGGATGGGGATGCAATAAGAAAAGCCATACATGTGACAGTTCCCTTAATTCAGCTTGTTGTCATTTTTTGAGAAAATCAGATCTATAATATTCATTCTAATTTTTTTTGTTTTGTTTTGTTTTCTTTTTTTATTTTAAACCAAGAACATGTATTGGTACATTCTACATACAATGGTCACATTCATTACATTTATTCTGTACCTATACATGATGCATCTTGGTTCTCCCCCCTCTCCCCCGCCCCTCCCCTCTGCTCCCTCCCTCCCTATTTACAGCAGGTTCATTCATCCTTTTCCATATTTTCCCTTTCCCCTCTCTTTCCCCTGTTGCCTTTCTGCTTTTCCCCTTCTTTCTTTCTAGTACTCCTCTCCTCT
>PVJO010033160.1:0-12389 GCA_004026905.1 Hystrix cristata
GATAATAGCCATTTCTTCTGCAGAAATGTCTTTGTGTTATTTTAATTTGCATTTCTCTGTTGGTTAGAGATGTTGAACATTTTTTCATGTATTTATTGGCTATTTGTACTTCTGAAAAGTATTCATTTCATTTGACCATTTTTTGACTTGGTCTTTTACTTTGGGGCAGTTCTAATTGTTTTTTGAGTTCATTATATATTCTAGATAATAGAATAGCTAGCAAGGATAGCTAGCAAAAATTCTTTCCCTTTCTGTAGGGTGTTTCTTCAGTCTGTTGCTTGTTTGCCTTGCAGTATGGAAGTTTTTCAATTTGTTATGATCCATTTTGTTGACTCTTGATATTGCTTCTTATGTAACTGGGATTCTGTTCGGTAGGTCCTTGCCTATGCCTAGGTCAAGAGTTTTTCTTATCTTCTAGCAGGTTAAGTGTGTCTATTTTAATATTTAGATCTTTGGTCCATTTTGATTTTGGTTTAGTACATTGTGAGAGGGGTTTGGCTTCAGTCTTCTGCATGTGTATAACCATTTTTCCCAGAACAATTTCTAAAGAGGCTATCTTTCCTCCAACCATTTTTTTTTTTATTTTTGACTCCTTTGTTAAAGGTCAGATGGCTGAATATCCCCAGAGTTGTTTCTGCATCCTTTATTCTGTTCCATTGATCCATAAATCTGTTTTTGTTCCAGTATTATCATAGATGGTTAAGTTAGGTAGAAATACTACAGGCAGTCGGACAAGGCTAGGCCCATGAGGGAGTCACTGCAGAAAATGAGAACACGTTACAGTTGTGGTTACAGGTGCATTTATTGAAGGCCAAGCCTCAAGATAAAGATGGAATAACCAGGCCTGCATGCCTCCCTCAGGGATATGCAATAAATTGAAGATTATACTCACCTGATGCAATAAAGTATAGATGGTAGATATCAGTCACCCAGGAGGGTGACCAGGACCTTCCAGTCCATTCCTTCCTTAAAAGGTCTTTGTTCTTTCCATGTACACTTGCTACGTAACCTACTTCCCCATTGGATCATTATTATCTAAGCAACTATACTTGTAATCTTACTGGTTGATTATAGTTTTGACCCACGTTCTACCAACCTCGGGATTTTGTTCTGTAAAACTTCTTCTTAGAAGTGGGCTCATTGGCAACATACTTTTGGGTCCTCTGCTGTCTCTTAGGAGCCATCTCTCTTAATAAATATTTCCTGCTCTTAATTTCCGTTGTTCCTTAGAATTTATTCTCCATTTTGGGGAACACAAACTTGGTGTATCTGACATCTAGCAGGTTGGGAATTAGTTTTTTTATCCCCTACATCAGTACCATGCTGGTTTTATCATCATTGCCTTGTAATACTACTTGAAATCCAGGATTGTAATGCCTCTTGCTTTGCCCTTGTTTCCCAGTATTGCTTTTGCTATTATGGGTTGCTTCTAATTCCATATGAGTCTTGTAATTGCTTTTTCTAGGTCTTTGAAGAGTGCTGTTGGTATTTTGATTAGCATTGCATTAAATTTATGTATTGGATTTGGAAGTATGGCCATTTTGAAAGTATTGGTTCTCCCTATCTGGGAATAAGAGATCTTTCCAGTTTTTGATGTCTTCAGTTTCCTTTTTCTGATTCCTATATAGGTCTTTACTTCCTTTGTTAGAGTAATTCTTAAGTATTCAGTTTTTCTTGATATTATTGAAAATGTTGTTATTTTCTGATTTCTTTCTTGTTAGTATACTGGAGCACAATTCTTCTTACACGTTATTAGTATACAGGAACACTGTTGATTTTCATGTGTTGATTTTGTATCCTGCCACCTTGATGAATTTGTTTATTAGTTTTAGGAGTCTTTTGGTGGAATTATTTGGATCTTCTATGTAAATGATAATGTTGTCTGGAAATAAGGATAGTTTGACTTCTTTCCTTATACATATCCCTTTTACATTTTTCTCTTGCCTGATTACTCTGGCTAAAGTTTTGAGTACTGTATTGAACAGTAGTGTTGATAATGGACATTGCTGTCTTGTTCCTGATATTAGAGGAAATGCTTTCATGTTTCCCTCATTTAATGTGATTGCCATAACTGGCTTTTATCAGATTGAGGTAAAGTTCTTCTATACCTACTTTCTTCAGGGTTTTTTTTAATATCATGAATGGATATTGGATTTTTTTTGAAAAGAGACATTATTAGACGTAGATATAGCATGCACTCAGGAGTGGAGTGTGGATCCTCAGAGAAACAAGGCATAATACCTTTGGGAACTGGGGATCTTTTATGTGTTTTGGGTGATGGGGGTCTGTGGAATTTATCTACAATCTTAATGTTGTCTAATGGGTAGAAAAGGACAGGCCACTCACCGTGAGGTAACTGTCTATTCATATAGGAAATCCCAAAGGGTGGTCCATTCATGGGTGAAAGAGAACCATTTGCAAGTGAAAAAGGGAAGGGATGGGGACCCATTTGTAGCAGAAAGGAAGTTTCCCAGGGGTTCAGTTTTAGGAGAAGAAAAGGAAGAAAAGGAAAACTGGGCTAGTGTCCTGAAACTCCAGTTTTTCATTAAAGAACAATTTTTTAAATCTTGATTTCCTTGTTTCCTTTTTACCTAGTTTTTACTTTTCTGTCCTGTCTGATTTTCCCCCCTGAGACTTTAGTGCCTTATTCTTAAGGGGTTGCAGAAGGCCAATGGTTGGTCTTCAGTAACTGCTTCAGGCTGAGAAGGGGCCTTGATCCTGCCTGGCCAGGGACTGAAAGTCACTGAATTAAAGGAGACATAATAATATCAGGTCTCTATTTTGAAGAACCATCATCTTTCCATAGTCAAACCAAAGTAGAGAACTTTTCAGTCTCCATGTCTCTTTTTAGGGCCCTCCTGGTCACCAAGAGAGGTTTGAGGATTCCTGAGGCTGAAATAAGGGATTTAACCCACTCATTCAAAATAAGTTTGTAGGTTCACTGACTCCTGTCACAGAAAAAGAATTGTCAAGATACATCAGTAAAAGACACAAGAAGGACTTACTAGAGGTAGATACAGGACACACTCAGAAGTGGAGTGCAGGTGCTCAGAGAAATGAGGCACTGGCTACTGGATTCTGCCAAAAGACCTTTTTTTATTGATTGAGGCAGTCATATGATTTTTGTCCTTGTTTTTATTTGATGAATTACATTCGTTGATCATTTATGTTGAGCCATCCTTCCATCCCTAAAATGAAGCCTAGTTGTTCATGATTTATGATTTTTTTAATGCTTTGTTGCATTGTTTGCCAGTGTCTCACTGAAGATTTTTACATTTACTGTATGTTCATTAAAGAGATTGGCCTGTTTTTTTGGGGGGGGTTGTTTTTGTTTTTTTGGTTTGTTTGTTTTTAAGTTGAAGTACTGTCTGGTTTTGGAATCAAGGCAAAATTTTTTTGTTTATGCTGCCTTCCAGGAATGTGTTTGGTAGTAGCCCTTTTATTTCATTAAAGAGTTTGAGGAGTATTGGCTTTAAATCTTCCATGAAGATCTAAAGAATTCAGTTGCGAATCCATCAAGTCCGGGGCTTTCTTAGTTGGGTGTTTTATTAATGCCTTAATTTCATTGCCTACTCTTGGACTTTTAGCCTTTTGATGTCATCTTAGTTTAGTTTCAGTAATTCACATGCATCTAGCAATCTCTTGCTTTCTTGTGGATTCTCCAGATTATTGGACTACAGGTTTTTAAAGTAGTTATTAATAATGTGGAGTTTGCAGGTATCTGTTGTGATTTTAGCTTTTGCACTTTTGATTGCATCAACACAGGTCTTTTCTTTTCTTTTATTGGTAAAATTGGCTAAGGGTTTATTGTTTTGTTTATTCTTTTGAAGCACTAGCTCTTCAATTCATTGATTGATTGTATTCTTTTTAGTCTTTGTTTCATTAATATTAGCTCTGATCTTTATAATTTCCTCCCTTGTACTATCTTTGGATTAGAATTATTCTTGTTTTCTGGCACCTTGAGGTACATCATCATTAGGTATGTATTTGAGCTATGACTCTTCTTCAAATGTGTGTATTCACAAGTATAAACTTTCCCCTTAAGACTTCTTTCGTTGTGTCCCATAGGTTCTGGTATCTTATACTGCTGTTATTATTTCATTCCGGAAACTCTAATTTCTTCCTTGATTTCTTCTGTGATTTATTGATTATTTAAGACAGCACTGTTTAATCTTAATGTGTTTACAAGTTACGTGGTTTCTTTTGCCATTGACCTGGTAGTACATGGGATAATTTCTTTTATATTTATTTAAGCATGCTTTATGGGCTAGTATTTGGTCCATTTTGGAGAAAGTGCCATGTGCTGTTGGATAGAATGAGTATTCTGTTGTTGTTGGGTAGAATACTCTATGAATATCTCTTAAAACCCATTTGTTTGAAGGTGTGTTTCATCTCTGTTGTACAGTTGATCTATTTGTGATAGTGGGGTGTTGAGATTCCCACTAGAATTGTATTGATGTCTTCTGACCTTTTATGTCCAGTAGTGTTTGTTTTATGAAGTTGGTTGTGCTAGTATTTGGTGCATACATATTTGTAGTTGTTATTTCTTTGATTTTTTCCTTAACCAACGTGTAGTGACCTCTTGGCCTGTGCTAATCAGTTTTGGCTTGAAATTCTCTTTGTCTGAAAACAGGACAGCTACTTCTGCTTGTTTTTGGGTTCCTGCTGTGTGAAATATTACTTTCCATTATTTGATGTTTTAGTGTATGAATTTCTTTTCAGAGTAAATGTGTTTCATGTATATACAATCATTTTGGGTTTTTTTTTTTTAATTCAATCTGCTAATCTCTGTCTTTTTTTTTAAATTTTTTATTTTTATGTTTACCAAGAACATGTTTTGGTACATTGTATACATAATGATCATAATCAGCATGGGTTTTTTGTACCTGTGCATGATGTATCTTGGTTTTCCCCCCCTTCCCTCCCCTCCCTTCCATTCACCCACCCCTCTCTATTTGCATCAAGTTTATTTACATTTTTCCATTTTTTTCCCTTTCATCTTACTTTTCTTTTAACCTTCCTCCTTTATCCCCCTTTTCCCTATCTAGTTCTCCTCTCTTTTGAATACTATCTTTTTTTTTTCTACATAGTATCTATTATACCCCTTTGTCATTATTTATGCTTATGGTTTCTCATATCAGAGAAACAATTTCATGTGTTCTGATAAGTGTCTGATTTATTTCACTTAAGAGTATGTTCTCAAGGTACATCCACTTACCTACAAATGTCTCTAGTTTGTCCTTTTTTATGGCAGAGTAGTACTCCATTGTGTAGAAAAACCACATTCTTCTTTAGCCATTCATCAGTTGTTGGGCATTTAGGTTGTTTCCAAGACTTAGCTATTACAAATTGTGCTGCTATGAACATGGTTGTGCGTATATCACTGTGATACGTTGATTTTAATTCTTCTGGGAAGATACCAAGCAGAGGAATAGCTTGGTCAAATGAAACCTCTAGTTGCAGTTTTCTCAGGAAGCGCCACACTGATTTCCACAGTGGTTGGACCAGTTTACATTCCCACCCACAGTGGAGAAGGGTTCCTTTTGTCCTGCAGCCCCGCCAGCACTTGTTACTGATTGATTTCTTAGGGTTAGGGTTAGGGTTCTGGAGTGAGATGGTATCTTAGTGTTGTTTTGATCTACTTCTCTCGAATGACTAATGATTTTGAACATTTTTTCATATATTTATTTGCTGTTTTTATTTCTTCATCTGAGAAATGTTTATTCATTTCAGGTGCCCATTTTTGGATAGGGTCTTTAAATTTTGGGGGGGGTTGATTTTTTTTTTTTTTTTTTTGAGTTCTTTATATATTCTGGATGTTAGGCCTTTGTCTGAGGGACAGCTGGCAAAAATTCTTTCCCAGTCTGTAGTTTTTTGCCCCACTCTATTAGTAATTTCTTTTGGTGTGCAAAAACCTCTTAATAGGATGTGGTCCCAAGCATTGATTGTTTGTATTGTTTCCCTTGCAGTCTGGGTTCTGTTCATAAATTTTTTTCTAACCCTATATCTTCGAGAGGTCTTCCTATTTTATTCTCCAGGAGATTTAGTGTTTCTGTTTTAATGTTTAGATCTTTGATCCACTTAGATTTTAGCTTAGTACATGGTGAGAGACATGTATCTAGTTTTAGTTTTCGGCATGTGGTAAGCCAGTTTTTCCAGCACCATTTATTAAAGAGGCTATCTTTCTTCCAGTGAGGGTGTTTGGCTCCTTTGTCGAAGATGAGGTATTTGAGTGTGTTTGGAGTTATTTCTGCATCTTCTAGCCTGTTTCATTGGTCCTCGGATCTGTCTTCATGCCAATACCATGCTGTTTTTTTTATCACAGAAGCCTTATAATATAATTTCAAGTCAGGGACTGTGATACCCCTGCCTTATTCCTGTTGCCCAGAATTGTTTTTGCTATTCTTGGTCTCTTCTAGTTCCAGATAAATTTCATGGTTGCCTTTTCTAATTCTGTGAAATGTGTTATAGGAATTTTGACTGGAATTGCATTGAATCTGTATAGTAATTTAGGAAGTATGGCCATTTGCACTTTGTTGGTTCTTCCTACCCATGAACATGGGATATCTTTCCAGTGTCTGAAATCCCTTTCAATTTCCTTTTTTAGAGTACTGTAGTTTTCAATGAAACGGTCTTTTACTTGTTTTGATAGATAGATTCCTAAGTATTTCGCTTTTTTTGGATGCAATCGTGAAAGGAATATCTTCCGTTATTTCTTTCTCAGTGAGTTTGTTATTGGTATATAGGAATGCTGTTGACCTTTGGGTGTTGACTTTGCATCCAGCTACGCAACTGAATTTAGTTATTAAATCTAGAAGATTTTTGGTGGAATTTTTGGGGTCTTCTATGTAGAGTATCACGTCATCTGCAAATAATGATAGTTTAACTTGTTCCTTTCCTATCTTTATTCCTTTTATTTCTTTCTCTTGTCTGATTCCTCTGGCTAATGCTTCTAGAACTATATCGAATAATAGTGGTGACAGTGGACAGCCTCATCTTGTTCCAGATTTTAGTGTGAAAACTTAAAGTTTCTGCCCATTTAGTGTGATGTTGATTTGTCATAGATGGCTTTTATCAGATTTAGATATAGACCATCTATTCCTAATTTCTGTAGGGTTTTTATCATGAGTGAGTCTTTCATTTTATCAAATGCTTTTTCTCCATATTGAGATGAGCATGTGATTTTTGTCTTTGATTCTGTTGATGTGGTGTATTACATATATTGATTTGCGTATGTTGAACCATCCCTGTATCCCTGGGATGAATCCTACTTGGTTGTAGTGTATCATCTTCTTGATAATCCATTGCATTCTGTTTGCTAGTATCTTTTTTTTTTTTTTTTTTGTGGTGCCGAGGATCGAACTCAGGCCCTTGTGCTTACAAGGCAAACACTCTAATCACTGAGCTAAATCCCCAGCCTGTTTGCTAGTATCTTATTGAAAATTTCTCTTTTATGCTGTTGTCCCAGGTCACTGAACATTTCAAGGTTCTAGCCTCTTGCTGGTCTTGACCACTATTCACTCAGTTACTAAAAGTAAAATAAAAGTCTCACTTTTTTCCTTTCTTTCAACTCCTGTTATCCACTCATCCTCAGAATACTATTAATTCTTTATTTTAATAAACTTTAGGATTGTATACTCCATGGCTTCCACCCTAGTGTACATTTGTTTTGCCTGTTACGTGGAGAATTGTAATATCACATAGAAGTTATTTGTGTTTCTTCTTTATTCTGAGATTTGAAAACATTTTTTTATGAACATGTAATTGGCATAATACAAACAAAGCATTCACTTTAGTAAGTTTTGACATATATTGAGAGTAATGAACATATTCATCCTCCCCAGTAATTTCTTCGGGCACCTTTGCAATTCCTTCTCTACTTGTTTAACATTCCTTATATCCTAAGGCAACCACTGATCTGCTGTCTATCACTATAGATAAACCTGCATTTTGGTCTGCTGACAGCTCAAGAGTAGCTAGGCCCCTTTGTCTCATGGCTTCAGAGGCCATTGAGTGCCTGGATGACTGAGCATGGTGAAAGGAATACTGGGAAATCAGTTCCCTAGATGGCCCTTCTGTAGAAGGGGGACTAGGGGATCTCTTCTAAAATGTAAACTTACAGTTTTGCACTCTAAAGCCTTGGAAGGGTGGGGCTTTGATGACTCCTGAAACACCTTCAAGCTCTCTTTCCTATTTTCCTGTTGCAAAATATTGGACACCTTTTACTGTTAATCTTTTCACCACCTATGCACTCTATGGCCCCAGCTTTGTAGGAGTTTCCTTTCTGATGAAACTGTAAACTTTTCACATACGATTTTTCTTCCTAATTTTCACTGTACATCTGACTGTAAGCAATCAGCAGCCGAATGTTGGACTGCCTTAAAATTTCCTCTGCCAAATTTATTAGTTAATTACTCTTAATCTTAGCTCCCCAATCTTAGGACATGGGAAAAATAAAGACAGATTTTTCTGCCAGAGTTTAACACACATGCCCTCTAGTCCAGCTGCCAGTGAAATTGAAATCTCCTGAACCTGGCTTTTATTCTGCATTCTGATCTCCTGAGCTCCAACCAGAATCTCCCATCAAGCTTGGCTTACATCCTTCTAGAACTCTCCTGCGAACCAGTTCCAAAGGGTTCTAAAGCACACCGACAGGTACAGTCACAGCAAGGACCCCATTCCTGATCTCAATTTCTATCTTAGTGTTTCCTATCTCTGGGACAAAATACCTGACGCTCACAACTGAAAGGAGACAGGTTTATTTTGCCTCGCATTTTCAGTCCGTGGTTAGCTGGCCGCAAGGCAGAAATGACATGGCAGAACAGCACTGCAGAGGGTAGCTCCTCATCCCATGACATCTAGGAAGCTGACAGACACTAGAGGAACTAGGAACAAGGACACACTTTTCCAGGCCATTCACCCAATAACCCATATCTAGTCAGGCCCCACCTTCTAACAACGTGTTCAGCTACTAAATTCATCAGTGGAAGCAGACACTGATGAGTACGGCATCTCCAAGATCCATTCACTTTCCACACACATGACACTGTGGGGGGGACATTTTAGATCTAAGCTATACCATGTTCTCCCCTAGTTTTTCACTATTTTAACTAAAGCTATGAAAGTTCAGGTGCATACATTTGGACATATGCCTCATTTCTCCTGGGTGTAAGTTAAATGATTAGATCATGTAGTTAGGTGTATGTTTAATTCCTTGAGAAATTGCCACAATTTTTTCCAAAATGCTTTGTATCATTATACATTCCTATACTTGATCTTAGCCAAAAGACCAAGAAGTGATCATTTTACATTCCTATCAGTAACATACAAGAGTTCTCGTTGCAATGCATCCTTCTTTGCTAGCACTTGGTAGAGTATTTTAAATTTTAACTCATTTTACTCAATGACTAGTAGTATCTCATTATTGATCCTAATTTGTATTTCTGTCATGGTGAATGATTTTGCATCTTTTCATGTGCCTGTTAGCTATTTGAGTATCTTTAGTGAAGTGATTGCCCTTTCATATTATGAAAGATACTCTTTTGAAGTATGAAATATTTTAATTTAGCTGAAGTTAAATTTCTTTTTTTATTAATTGTGCTCATAGTTTCAAAGTCAACAAGTCTTTGCCTATCTCTGGGTCATTAAGATTTTCTTGTATACAGTATTTTCTTCTGGTTTGTAGTTTTAGATTTTACATTTATGTGTATGATACGTTTCGAGTTAATTTTTGTATTGTGATGTAAGATAAGTGTCTAAATCCATCATTTCCATTTGTAGAAAAGATTATCGTTTTCTCCCTGAATTGCCATGGACCTTTTGTCAAAACTTGATTGACTATTAGATATAGAGTTTTCCAGAGTCTTAGTTCTGTTCTGTTGATCTGTGTATACTTTAGTAACACCTGTCTTGATTACCATACCTTTATTGTATGTTTGAAATTGAGAAGTATATTAGTTTTCCAGTTTGTTCTTTTTCAAAAATATCTTGGCTCTTCTTAATTATTTACACTTATATATAATGTTTGACAAAAATCCAATTGACATTAAAAAAAGAACTTACTTGAATTTTGGTATGCATTGTGTTACATCTTTTGATCAATTTGGGAAGACTTGTCATATTAACAAAACTGACCTGAAATGTCTCTCCTCTTCTGTCTCTTTTAATTTTTCTAGTAATATAGTTTTCAGTGGATAAGATTTATGCTGTTTTTTAAAAAAAATATTTCTAAGTATTTTATTCTTTTTATGCTGGAATTATTATCCTAATTTTTTTCTGGGGTTATTCATGGCTAGTGTTGAGGTGCAGAAAATGGTGCTGCAAAGACTGGTAGTCTGACATGCTGAGAGGCTTTAGAACCTATCCCAAAGTCAGGGTCCTTCTGACCTTCCCTTATTTCCCCATCCCTGCACAGGGAGAATTCCCTTATCTACCCGGGGACAGGATCTGCCAAGGAAGCTGGTCTTTTCTCTGAGTTTTCATTAACTAAACTCATGGGATAAAAGCCTGAAGTCTGTCAATAGACAGAAATAGACTTTTTTACACATTGTTGTCCTTTTGCATGTTAATGTGTAAATCTGTGTGCCATTTTACCTCCTTAATTTGTCTTTGTCAGTTTATTCCAACAAACCTTTAGGAGTTAGGAGGGGAAACTTCCCTTTGTCCCTATAGCAGTATATAAAAATATACTTAATTTTTTGTGCAGGGGGTAAGTGCTGATGATCAAACTCAGGGCCTTGCACTTGCTAGGCAAACACTCCACTGCTGAGCTAAATGCCCAACCTCAAAAATATGATTCATTTCATATATTGATTTGTATCCTTTGATCTTGCTAAATTTATTATTATTAGGTAGATGAGTAAATTTTTTAGGATTTTTACTCTAATGGATTATATAATCTATAAATAAAGATTGTTTTTTTTAATGTCTCCCTTTTTTTAAAATTTTTAAATTTTTTTAAAAATTTTTTAACTAAGAACATGTATTGGTACATTGTACATATAATGATCACATTCATCATGTTTGTTTTGTACCTGTACATGGTGCCTCTGTTCTCCCCCCTCTTCCCCACCCCTCCCGTCTGTTCCCTCCATCCCTATTTACAGCAGGTTTATTCACATCTCTCCATGAATTCCCTTTCTCCTTTCTTTCTGTTTTTTCCCTTCCCTCTTTCTAGTACTCCTCTTCTTTGTATATTATCTTTGTTTTATACAATATCTATTACACCTCTGTGTCCTTATTTACAGTTATGGTTTCTCATATCAGAGAAACAATTCGATGTGTACTCATGAATGTCTGATTTATTTCACTTAATAGCGTATATTCTCAAGGAACATCCATTTACATACAAATGACTCTAGTTTATCCTTTTTTATGGCAGTGTAGTACTCCATTGTGTAGAAAAGCCACATCTTCTTTAGCCATTCATTAGTTGTTGGGCATTTAGGCTGCTTCCAAGACTTAGCTATTACAAATTGTGTTGCTATAAACATGGTTGTGCATATATCCCAGTGGTATGATGATTTTAATTCTTCTGGGAAGATCCCCAGTAGGGGAATAGCTGAATCAAATGGAACCTCTAGTTCTAGTTTTTTTGAGGACTCTCCATATTGATTTCCACAGTGGCTGGACCAGTCTACATTCCCACCAACAATGGAGGAGGGTTCTTTTTTCCCCACAGCCCCTCCAGCATTTGTGACTGGTTGATTTTTCCATATACACGGTTCTTTCTGGAGTGAGATGGAATCTTAACGTTGTTTTGATTTGCATCTCTCGAATGACTAGTGATGTTGAACACTTTTCCATATATTTATTTGCCATCTTTATTTCTTCATCTGAGAAATGTTTATTCATTTCAGTTGCCCATTTTTGGATACGGTCTTTTAATTTGGGAGGTTTAATTTTTTTTGAGTTTTTTATATATTCTAGATGTTAGACTTTGAATAGTCTCCCTTTTAAATCTGGGTGCTTTTTATTTCCTTTTTTTGCCTGGCAGCACTGACTGGAGCCTCCAGTAAAATGCTGAACTGCAGCAGCAAGAGCAGATGCTTTAAATTTTTCCCAGCCTGTAGGAAAAGATCTTCAGTCCCCCTTTTTTTTTTTTTTTTTTTTTTTTGTGGTGCCGGGGATCGAACTCAGGCCCTTGTGCTTGCAAGGCAAGCACTCTAATCACTGAGCTAAATCCCCAGCTGTCCCTCATTTTTAAGAATGTTAGGTATAGGTATTTTCTGTAAATGCCCTTTATGAATTTAAAAAGGGTGTATTTCTAGTTCATTGAGGACTTTTATCATGGTTTTGTTAAATGTGTTTTCTTTGTCCTATGCGATTATTAGATTTCCTTCTTTATTAATATGTGATACATTACCTTATTTTCAGGTGGTAAACCAGCT
>PVJO010033161.1:0-12398 GCA_004026905.1 Hystrix cristata
TTTATTTTAATGGTACATTTTAAATGTACATAGTGATAACATTCATCATAGGGGATTTGTACCTGTACATGATACATCTTGTTGCTTCTTTTTTTCCCCTTCCCCTCCCCTCAACCCCCCTATTTACAAAAGCTTTGTTTCCATTTTTTCCTTCCATTTCTTATTTCTCCTGTCTCTCTGTTCCTTTCCCCCTCCCTTGTTCCCTTTCCCATTTGGACATTTTCTTCCCCTTCCCAATATAATACATTTTAGTCTTAGGAGCAGGTTCTCACTCTTTCCCCACCCCATCCGCCACTGGGGCCAAGTGGGGCATCTAATATTTAATCTAGATCTGGAATTTGTTGCCATGTAAAAACAACTCATTTCTAACCTGACCTCGTATGTGGAATTCGCTTTTCACACAGAAGCCCAATTATATATATATTATAGTAATCGATCTGCCATTCCATGTGTAGTAATACTAATGGTAATTTACTCCCAAGATCCAACTCTATTCTTTTCACTGTTTTCTCTCCTTTTGTCCAACACCAAGCTATAGGAACAATCCTTGGTTATTTGAAAACCAGAAATACACACAGCAGGATGAGATGCCACTTAGACAGAGTGTTTTTATTGTCTCATTTTATTTTAATATTCATACCAAGAAAACAGCCAAACTAACCTCTCCATAGGCAGTAGCCACCAAATGAAGATGGGTAAACCAGAAAGCTAAAAGTAAATTCTCGTATCTCCTTCCCATGGGTTAGGTACTGATTTTCTCTTCAAGAAAAATGAAGGAGCCAGGAGGCGAGGTGGAGGAGGCCCTGGCGGCTGCCCAAGCAACTCATGCCTGGCTTCCTCCAGCTGTCCCCACACTCCTTCCTGTCCTAACTCTTCACACCCTTTGGTTCTCCACTCCAGCTCCTGCTTTCCTACTACTGCTTCTTCTGCAAGATACTCCAATGAAAAGCTGGAATGTACATGCAAATGTCCTGACCAAAACATTATCCATAAATATGTTCATATGGGTATGTTCGTGTCTGCATCAGAAAATGTTCAGTGTCTGGGGCAGCACAGTAAAATAAAATACTGAACACAGTGGAGGGCAAATTATTTAATGTGCATGAGACTCGGTTTCTTCATTCGTAAAATTGAGATAATTTCTTGACACTTTGATATCAAGTTTAGAGTTCATTAACATATCTAGATTTTTTTGGTATTCAGTGAATGTCAACGCTTGATACATGGCATGTGTCTGTGTTTGTTAATGCTACTGAACACACATATGCACACACTTAGATTCATCTGAAGAACATACTCAGAAACTCCAACTCTGCCAAATCTCAGAAAATTTTTCCAAGTCACTCAAGAGTTCTCGCAAGGACATTCCCTTCTGCAAACAGCAAAACTCCTAGAGGATGGGGATGAAATTCATTGACACTTTGATGACTTTGGGTTGGTGACTTTGAGAGGCAAAACACAGGAACAGAAATGCTGGCAAACTTTGGACTTCCTCCAAGTCTTCAGCCAGAATTAAGTGAGCTATTCATTTTGAACGACCCTAAACAGTTCTTTGCATTTGGATAGTGCTTGTACAACCATTAAATTGGCTCTCTGGGAACGAATGGGAAAACAAATCAACAAGAGACTTTACCTTGGTCGCTTTCTATCAGTTCCAGCTGGCCCTGCCTTTCCATTACTGGTCTTCAAGACAGCACGTGACAGATAACTAATTTAAGTCACAGCAGTTAACTTCACTTTTCAGTATTTCCTCCAAATTTGCTCCTAGAAGAGTGGCGTGGGTAATGGGATGAATTTTCCAATCAAAAAGATTTAAATTGGAATCCAGGCAGACATCTCGTGGGCTGAGTAACTACAGACAAATTGTACAGCCTTCTGAGCACCAGTTTCCTCATCGGAAGTAGTTCCTACCACAAAAGCCTTTTCTTACAAGCTCATGTTCGTGTCTTTGAGTCACCTATTGTAGGGTCTGGCAAATAGTAGCCAACCAATATCAGCTTATTTCCTACAAAGTACTATTAGCATCTGTTTCAACTCTGTGACACTGAGTTCAATGACTGTTAAATCTAGAAACATTCTGATCTAATAGAACAAAGGCATAAAAAGTTAATGTCCTCAATAAGAAACATTACATACACATTCATTTAATCGAAGATTGTGTTCATATGCATATTGAAAACTCATGAATTTTGCATGCACTAAAGACATCTTCTTTAACACAATAGATAAAACATTTAGCAAATGTTATTTTTAGATTTTGCTAATAAAAGGACTTTACTAATAAGAGGATTTTTATTAATAAGCAGACTTTTAACCTTCACATCTGTTTTGTTTACCTGATATTCAGACATGTCTAAAAAATTTCAAAGAAAATAGATTATAATTAAAACAAAGTTTTTCTCAGGCTTAATTTTCTTCTCTGTAAATTAAGGAAGATAATGTTTATTTAAATCAGTTATTGTGAAAATTAAATAATGCCAATAAAACTTCTAAGCAAAACTTAAACTATTTTGTAAGTTATGAGCTCTTTATATTATTAGATCAAACAATGGTTATTTTTTGCAATACCAGTACCCAACTCAGGAACTTGCTAAATGTCCTTCCAAATCATATTGATTATTTGTACTACAAAATTTAAGACACATGTTATTTTAAGTTCAGATCAATTTCAAATATCCCTAAATAAACAAAAAATAGTAAAATATTTCCATTATACCAGAGAACATCCTAATGTCTAAAGAGTTAAAGTTATATGATGCACAAAACTAGCTAGATTTATTTTTTAAAAGTATATCGCTAGCTGATAAATCAGATTATTTTGTTTTGCAGCGTTTATGTACTCAATGTGTTGAGCAATCATTTCTTGTGCAAAGCCCCAGATGCCCAGCAAAATGTCCGAAAGAGACTCTCTCGGCTCTGCAGAAGTTAGACACTCTTGCACAATGGTGTTTTCTTGACCTTGAAGCTCATCAGTTTTTGATTCATAAGTACAATCCGATATCTAAACGCTATCCATTTCATCATTTTCATATCTATTAAAATTACTTGGAGCAATAATTATAAAAGAATTAAGAATTATCCCTACCAGGGATGGTGCACATGCCTGAATCCCAGCTACTTAGAAGGCAAGGCCAGGCTTGGAAACCCATTAAAATAAACATTATCTTTCCTAATTTACAGAGAAGAAAATTAAGCCTAAGTAAAAATTTGTTGTGAAAATAATCTATTTTCTTTGAAAATTTTAGATGGGTTTGAATATCAGGTAAACAGCAGATGTGTAAGTAAAAAGTCTGCTTAACAGTGAAAATCCTCCTAGCCTGTACAAGGCCCTAGGTTCGGTCCCTAGTTTCACACACACACACACACATACACACACACACACACCATCTTGTAAGACCCAGTGGTAAATGTGACAAAAGCTGTGAGTCTGCTCGGCACAGTATATATATACACACACTTTTGCATGTTACTTCAGGAGCTGGCCACCACCTAATTGAGTTTAAGCACTTTTTGATACAGAAGAAGCAGTTTTGTGCTGTTGAGAGGTTGGAAAGCACAAATGGTAAATTCTAGTTTTATCGTACCCTGAGAGTAGTACAATGATGTGACAAGACTATCTTCTCAGCAAATATTGGATCGAAGGAAGAGCAAAAAATTTAAGTATGAAAAATAGGTGGAGAATAAGCAGAGGAGCTCTGTTTCTCTGTCATATGGAGGAACAGCCAAATTTGCGCCTTATAAACAACAGTCCACGTAAGGCAGACAATCTGTGAAGTTCTGCTGATACTTTTAGCACTGTCAGCTTACTCTAGGGGCTTAGTGTTAACACAGTTTCACATAGTGACTGATTTACAGTAAAGAGAAAAGTGTGCTGGGATGCACAAGCCTCCAGAGAACACAGCTTTTACTTGGCTGAGCTGCTGTACCGATCTTGACTCATTCACAGGTAACGTCTCGTTTGCTGGCCGATGACATCACAGGAGTGGACAGGCACTTTGGCCCACCAGGACTGTCTGACACCCCCCTGGAATGTGTGCAGAGAGAGGCACTCGCTCGCTCACCATCTTCTTGGGGTAGGAATATTTCCTGAGACAATCATTTCACCACGTAGGTTATCACAACTACTAATTGCTTGTGTCTATTAAGAGCAGCTAGCTCTAGAGTGCTTCTTGGCATTGCCCATTTCCCTTACCCCTTCGGTATTCCAAGGAAATCCCAAATCTCCAGAGAAGGTGTAGACAGCCTCTTGTTGATACATTTCTACTGTGCACATATGTAAACGTGAAGACAAAATACAAGACAAAGATGTCCCTGGAGAGTAGGGGTAAAATAAAGTTTCCCTAAAGACTGGCAACCATGGAAGCTTGTCCTTTTATTTTTTACCCTTCCTCTCATATCTAGCATCTTGTATTTCAACTTAAGCAATTCCTTTGGCTGCTAGAAATCATAATGACAAGCCAAGAAAATAGTAGTTGGTGTTAAAAAGAGGGCAATTTATGCTCATTCTCTGAGGTGCAGTTATCTTTTTGATGTAAGAGTACAAATAGTTCTTTCGCATGCCTCCAAGTGACATGGGAAGAACATCCAAAATCCTAGCTGGAATGGAAACAAGTTGACAACTTTTGTAATCAAATATTAACACCGTGAACAATCCCTCTCTCCTCACTGAGTCTCTATTTATTTATCTATCTATTATTTATTTACAAACAGGTCGTTTAGTGCCCCCTGGTATCTACCCACCCTGGTATCTACCCACTTGGTGGTGTTTAAAAATCCAATAGGGCTGGATATGCTTATCCTTTCCTGTGACTATCCCCTCAGTCTCTCCCATCACTCTCACTTGCCTGGCCCCAAAGCGGCACCTTCTTAAGAAAGTAGTCAAAGGACAGGGTCATCTCTTAGCACCTGTCATTTTCCCTTTCATCAAAGATGCAGCTTAACAATTGAAAGTGAAAACTGAGAACAGACACTTCCATTATTCAAGACTATAAAAAACATAACAAAATTAGGCAGCTGCCTTCCACAGACACAGTACAAGGAAGCATGAAGATTGTTGGCAAAAATAAAACTCGTGAGTTTCTTCAGCTACTTGGATTGTTACAACTTCAGTGTGATAATATGCCCTTTCCTCCATATGTTCACACACACATTCTTGTGTGGATTAAATACACAGTGTCACTACATAGAATGGGATCTGGTCACCCAGTTCACAGGTCTAGATAGTTAATTTTGTTCTTTCATTTGAAAACAGGAGATAGTCTGATTAAAAGAATAAGTAAGTGATCCAAACTGTGTTAGGTGTCACACCACTATTCATTCTAAACTATGACAGTTTTGAAGCCTCCTGGGTTTGTGTAACACCACAATCCTGCAGGGACAGACTGCAGATGACCTTGACATGAGCAAGTCTATACAGCTTGTGTCCACAGGGGGCTCTCCCAGGTTTGTCAGCCTTCCCTCATTAGTGTCCTTGACAAAGTACTCTGGTGATATAAACCCAGCCGGGCTCTCAGTCTGTCTATGAAGATAGAAAGAGATTCCATCGATAAATCTCATCACACCACAAAATACCTGCGGATGTCCCAAAAGACCACTGAAGAGCAAGTTCAGAATTTCAAAGATGAACATTCTGAGTCTGTAATTAGAGAGCTGATGGCGAAGTCACAGAAGCTTCCTGGAGAGCAGGAAGGAGCTTACATAAGAAGGTGTGCTTCTAGTTATAAAACAATGTTGACTGCAGCTGTGATCAAACTTTGAAGATGAAGAAAGATACACTCTGAAAGCGCAAGCTCCAGACTTCGCATTCAGCTTGGCCACAGCAGCAAATTCAGAAGACGTAAGACCATTCAAAGTAAGTCAGAGGAAACAGATCATTCAGAAAAGACTTAACTTTTTACCGAGTTTGTAACAGACATTTATTTATTAAATATGCCTATTGCATGGGAAGCCTACTAAGCACGAAGCACTATTAAGTTTTTAGTAGGCCGAAGTAAAAATCAAAGTCTAGACTTCAAGAAATGCAGTGTATAATCTGAAAACCAAATGAATAAATGCAAAATCACACCATAAGATTCACTGAATTTGTTAAAAATTTCAAAAATCATTCTCCAGTGACTGACTATATTAATTTTACTATTTCTGTAACGATAAAAGGCACTGAGCTAAAAGATTTGTGGAAAAGATTTGATAATGAGGATAATTTAACATACCTGAGTTTTGATATCACTAAGTCAAAGAAAAGAGAATATCCTAAAAAAAAAAATACTGGATGTTAAATCTATTTCTGGTCCTATTTTAGCACTTTTATCAAGTCTTTTAATATTCTTGGCTCCTAGTTTCTTCAGACATTAGAGTGGTCTAAAATATTTCTAATGTGTATTATCATACAAAAGTAACATCATATGTATTAATCATAGTATATCGTAATTAATTTTACATTTTAAATTTCTACCACACATAATTTAATCACTCTGATTATTCAAAAGGTCAGCTATCATTATAGCCACTACATACAGATGAATGCACATGGTGATTTTGGTTCATTTTTCTTGTCACTGTATTGAACATCAGACAACTGTCCCCATCAGTTAATATATTCTCAGATAACTCCTTTACTTTAGGATGCACCAAATGTAATAAGAAGAGGGAGTGGTAACCAGAACCCAGAAGAACAGAACTTGTGTAAAAAGGCCACCCCCACCCAAAGGACACAGCCTGAAAAAAACAATCCTGTGGAGATTCCCCACGACCAAAGCCAACTGAAATTCACGCTGTCCTGATTTAGTCTATATAGGTCAGCCCTTCTCTGGGAAGGGGAACAGAACAGACAATGTTGAGGAGGATCTGTTGTGCAATCAGAAGAACAGCTACCACGGTTCATGCCTTTTCCCCTTTAGGATTTACTCTTATCCTTCATCCAGATAAAATGTTTGTATCTTCACAACAGAAGTCACACAATATTTCATCAATTAATGCATCAGGACAGAATGCTGCTAATTAGTTCATCTCCCACTAAAACCTAAATCATTAGCCATCATTTGTGTCCGTCATGTGAAGGAACCTCAGTCCACAAATCAAGGAACCAGTATGGAAGTCTTCCTGACTTCTAGGTATACTGTTATACTGTATATTTTATAACTAAGGAAACAACTTGAGGATTCTCATGTTCCCATCAGATCTACTTTCATACAGACACTGGCCAGGACTCCAACTACAGCATTGAGTTCTGCAAACTCGCACGCTTAATTTGCAAGCTCTGGTGTTATTCTGGCTCTTTGAGGACCACTGAAGTTCAGAGCCAGTATCTAATAAACCCTGGAAGAGCTAAATTCTTTCTTACCAGTTCACAGTCACCTTAGTAAATGATTTAGAGAACACGTGGAGATGGCTTTGGAGTTCACTGCATAGTTATTCCTTAGAGGAATAACTAGTTAAGTTTCTCTCCTTAACTAAAAGGACTCAAGGCCTGAGTACCGACTTGAGTTTGGGAACTGTATAGGAGCTTGTACACTTCTCAGAAGGCAATTCTAATTCGTTTTCTTCCCAGCCGAACTAATTTTTTCCTGCCTATGTATTTCAAGAAGCACTTTACTAGGCTGTCCATCTATTTCATTTCTAAGGAGCCATTGCCAGAGATTCCTGCAGGTCAAAATCCTCTAATTACCATTTTAAACATGATTTTATTATAGTAATTGCATCACCACCTGTTCTGTATAACTCCACATGACATTATTCCCATTGAGATCAGAAACCCAATTGCACTGAAATATTCCTAAATTACATCTGGTCTACAGAGAACTGGCAGCTCAGAGGTCTTCAAGGATGGAGGGATCCTCCTCGCCACTGCCTCACTGCAGGAAGTCCCTCCACGTTTTCCCAGAGTGTGTGACTGGGCAGATGGGGCTAAGCATTCCCGTTTTATGGAACTTCTGATTCCTTCTCTTCCGAATGCAGTGGGAGGGGTGCTGGCATTTTAATCTCACATAGTAACTGTAAGCCAACTTTGGGTGCACGTTTAGATCAGCCACATACTACATACTTCTACTGAGTCATTAAGCCAACACATTTGATTCTGGATCGCAAATGAGTTGCACTCAGTGTAATGAATTCAGCCTCATTTGATTATATTTCATCTCCCTTGTTCAAACACCTCAGAGAACACAGTCCAATACATAATTTCAGGCTCCTAAGAATAGAGAATATCATAATTCTTCTTTGTTTTTTTTAAGTATGTTACTTAGAGCTATGGTTATCTCCATGGTAGAATATTTCCCTACTTAGCATATGTGAGGTCCTGGGTTCAATTCCCAGTACTGCCAAAAAAAAATTTAAAAAGCTAAAAGAATACTTCTTTTTTATTTAGCTTTTCTTTTAATATAAATTCGAAGATGCATTTGTGTTTGTATGAGCTCTTTAAAGAACTCCAGTACACCTTTTATCCAGATTCAATAAATACTAACCTTTTAATTTACTTGTTGTTTTATGTTTCTCTCTTCAAGCATTTAGTCATATATAAATTGTATTTTTAAATTACTTATTATTTGAGAGGAAATTACAGATATCATGTACCTTTGACCCAAAATACCTCGATATGCATTTTCTAAGTGTAAGAACATTATCTTACATTTCCGCCATACAGTTACCAAAATCAAAATATCTATTTTGATATAATACTGTTATGTATTTCAATGTCCATATTCAAAATTTGCTACTGGTCCCAACAATGTCCTCTACATCTGTTTTTCCTAGATTATGCACTAGGTTTGTTTGTAAGTAACTTTTTACTTTTTTAATTGTTATGTTAAGTATTTCCAATGTGAGATCTACTATCTTAAAATCTTCAAGTGCATAATACAGTATTATTAACTATAGGCAAAATGTTAGATAGCAGATCACCAGAACTTACTCAGATGGTATAGTTCAAGTTGTATACCTGCTGAATAACAACTTCCCATTTCTGCTTCCTTTCAGTTCCTGGAAAGCAGCATTCTAATCTCTGCTTCTATGAGTTTGACTATTTTACTTATCTTCTGTAAAGTGGAATCATACAGTATTTATCGCTCTGTGATTTATTTCACTTAGTATAATGTTCTCCAGGTTCATTCACATTGCCCCACATGGCAAGACTTTCTTCCTTTTTAAGGCTGAATAATATTCCATCACACATATATGCCACATTTTCTTTGTGCATCCACCTATCGGTAGGCATTTAGCTTATTTCCATATCTTTATCCTTGAATAATCTTGCAGATAGCTGTTTAAGATCTTAACTTCAATCCATTTGATACATATCCAGGTGTGTAGTTTCCAGGCCATATGGTAGTTCTGCTTTTAATTTTTGAGTAACTTTTGATTATGTTTTTCATAGGAACTATATCATTTTACATTCCCACCAACAGTGGACAAGAGTTCTAATTTCTACATGTCCTTACCAATATTTATCTTTAAAAACTATCGATAGTCATTCTGACAGGCAGGAGAGGGTGATGTTTCACTCTGGTTTTAATTTGCATGTCCTTGATGATCCGTGATGTCGACTATCATTTCATGTTAAGTAATTGGTTTACTATTTTACTACTGAGTCCTAGAGGTTCCTTATATATTTTGATATCAGCCCTTTGAAACACAGTTCATGGTTTGCAAATATTCTCTCCTGATCCATAAGTTATATGTCACTCTGTTTAATGTTTCCTTAGCTGTACAGAAGGGCTTTAGTTTGAGGTAGGCCTTCTTGTCTATTTTACTTTGGTTGCTTGTCTTTTTCATGTCATACCCTAGACAAATGTCATTAGACTTTTCTCCTCTGCTTTTTCAGGAGATTTACACTTTCAGGTGTTACATTTAAGTATTTAATGCATTTTGAGGGCACTTTGTTATTTATTATTTAACAATAAATTGGGCTTGACTTTTATTCTTTTGCAGGTAGAGAACCAGTTTTGCCAAGACTGTTTATTGAAGAAGAGATGGGCTGCTCCTTACTGTGTACTCTTTGTACCCTTATCAAAGATCAGTGGCCCATGTATGCATGGTTTACTCCTGGGGTCCCTGTTATGGTTAATCCATCTCTATACCTGTTTTTAATGCAAGTATTGTTTTAGCATAGCTTTACATCAGAAAATATGATTCCTCTAGTGTTGTTCTTTCTCAAAATTGCATTGGCTGCTCAGAATCTTTTATAGTTTTATATAATTTTAGATTTTATTTCTATTTCTACATAAGATACAATTGGAATTTTAATAAGAATTACATTAAATCTATAGAATGCTTTGGGTAGCATAGACATTTTAACAATTTTAAGTCTTCCAATACATAACATGGAATGTCTTTACACTATGGCTTTAATTTCTTATATTTATATTCTTCAATTTCTTTCATCAGTGTTATAGTTTTCAATATATAGGTCTGTCACCTCCTTGCTCAGGCTTATTCCTAAATGTTTTGTTTTTTTTTTTAACAGTTTTGTTTTTTGAGGTTTTTTGGTTGGTTTCTTTTGTGCCGGGGATGGAACTCAGGGCCTCATGTTTGCTAGGCAAGCACTCTAACCACTGAGTTACATCTCCAGCCCCTATTTTTAGCACTATTATAAATGAGATTCTGTTTTAAATTTCTTTTTTCAGAAAGTTCACTATTAGCATATAGAAACATAACTGATTTTTTATATGTTAATTTTGAATTCCACAACTTTACTCAATGTGTTTGTTATTTCTAACTGGTTAGTTTTTTTTCTGGAGTATTTAGGGCTTTCTACAGACAAGATTATATCATCTGGAAAAGAAAAAAGATCATTTTATTTCTCCCTTTCTTCCTTTCCTATTGGGAAACTTTTTAAATTCGTTTTCTTGATTAATTGTAATGATGAAGACATCCGGTAGTGTGTTGAGTAGAGGTAATGTGAATGGGCAGGCTTGTCTTGTCCCTACTCTTAGAGGACAAACTTTCAGTTTTCTCCATTTATTCTGATGGTCTTTACATATACGGTCTTTATTATGTTCAGATAAATTCTTATTTACCTGTACCTGGTTTGTGGAAAGCTTTATTTTTTAACATGACATGCGTTGAATTTAATTGAATGATTTTAGTGCACCAATAGAGAAGATTATGTTTTTATTTTTCATTCTGTCAATGTGATATATTACATTAATTTATGTTAAACTATCCTGATATCCCAGAAATAAATCCTACTTAGTCATTCGTAGTGTATGCTCCTTTAAATGTATTGCTAAACTTAGTTTAGTAGTGTTTTTGAGGATCTTTGCAATTATGTTCTTCTGGGATATTAACAGTTTTCCTTGTAATATCTTTGTCTGGTTTTGATATCAGAATAATGCTGAGGATATTATGAATTATTATACACCAACAGAAGAAATCAATGAATCCCTAAACCATATAGCCTATCAAAAAGAATCCTGAAGAAGCAGAACATCTGAGCAGACTAATAACGAATAAGGAAATCAAATCAATAATCAAAAATCTCCCACACGAGAAAATCTCAGGACCAGACCTCTTCACTAATGAATTCTATCAAACATTTAAAGAAGGATCGACACCAGTCCTTCTCAAACTCTTTCCAAAATAAAGATGAAGAACAAGAACAATTTCCTAACTCATTTCTTAATGTCATTTACTCTTATCGTACATAAGTAACTCCTTTTGGAGCACTCCCGGAAAAAGTTAGGCTCTAATTCTCTTCGAGAACGATGAGGAAATGTGATGGGAGTGAATGCTGAAGAAGACTGAAGTTGACTTTTGAGCCTGTTGAAACAACTGTCCAAAATGCTGTCTTTGAAAGACAGAAAGCAGAGGAGGGCTAGATCCCTCACATGAAGGTGAAAGAACAGCCTGCCTTCCATCAGCCTGCTCGGATAGTTTAGCGCAATTCAGAAGGAAAAATGTCTTACTCTTATTTGACATCATTCTGTTTCTCAGGGACTCACACCTTCTGCCCCATCCTCCCCCCCAGCAGAAGGACTTGGCTGTGTTGTACCCGCAGTTCTGTATTTTTCATAATCAGAATTCAAACTTGGTTGAGAAACACAGCTAGCCCCAGGATGCTTTCACAGGGAAAGGACCAAGAGATACAATGTCATTCTTCTTCCTTCCTCTTATCTCCCAAGGAGCTCCCCTTGTCCAAACCAATTCAGATACCAAAGAACAAGAGCAGCCCAACTGATCTAGAGGAGGAGGGGCCTGGAGAAGGGCAGAAAATAGATCTGGCATGGAAAACAACAGTCACTCTGCACGCACCAAGACCCTAACTCTGGCTAACTCAATGTGAAGAATTTGAAAAACGTCCAGCCTCAGGAAAGTCAGAGAACCAAACTCAAAAAGAAGCAGAAGGCAACATTAAAACCAGCAACTTTAGTAACAATTACGTAAGAAGGAACAGTGTCACTCTGATC
>PVJO010033162.1:0-12361 GCA_004026905.1 Hystrix cristata
ATATATATATGTATCTTTGCTTTATTTCGCTTCTATTCATTTACTATATAACTCAAGATTTATTGTCCTTCTATCTGTATTTAAGTATTGATAAATTTACATTGAAGTTATGGACTAGCAGAAGAATAAATATTAGCCTAGAATTTTACCTTCCCTTTAGGGTATTTTCAGTTGTACTCAGGATAGTTACATCACATTGGGCACCACTGTTACTTTCTTATTGTCTTTATTTGTAGATTCAAGGATGGTTTAAGGAGACGCGTCTGGGTGCCAAGTTCACAAGGGACGGACTTGCGATGGTTCAGTTTAGGTATCAACTTGACTAGTAAGGGCACCTAGAGAACTGGAGAAGGATCGTTTCTGGGTGTGTGTAGTCTGTGGGTTGAATGGAAAGACCTGCCTTCTACACGGGGCTCCATGCAATCAGCTGGGGGCCCAGATAGAACAAAAAGGCAGTTTTCCGTCTCCTGGAGCAGGAATGTGCCTTTCTCCTATCCCTGGATGTCAGCTCTGGGCTCTCTAGTGTTGGGACCCCAGAACTTACAGGAGTGGTCCTGACTTCCGGGGTTGTCAGTATAAGAGTTACACCCTCGTCTTCCACGGCCCTGAGGCCTTCGGGCTTGGATGGAGCACCCCAGCTCCCACTCTCAGACAGCCTCACGCGAGACTTCTTGGCCTCCACAGTTGTGGGAGCCAATTGCCCTACGAAATCCCTTCTCATCTATCTAGCTGGACACCACGGTCCCCGTCCCTCTGGAGAGCCCTGACGAGCACAGCTGGTAAGCCAGGCCCTCCTCAGTGTCTACCCAGCCGGGCTCCCAAGGCAATGAAGGCAGCAAGCATCACTCCTGTCACCACCCAAAGGACAGGCGCTGGCCTGGCCGATGTGGGGTCCACCTGCTCCACCTCCCCTCCTCTGGCTTCCTGTCAGGTCCTTCCATCTGAGCCTCAATTCCATGTGATGGTGACAGCTGGCCCTTTGGCTGGCGCCTTGGTTCATTTTGTCAAACCGTCATAACAACTCAGCACAGAGTGGGTGGCTTACACATTAGACATTTATTTCTCACATTAATGGAGACACCAAGTCCAAGATGAACGGACAGGCAGGCTAGGCTCGCTTTCCCCTGAGGCTTTCTGCCTTGGCTCCAGATGGGGGCTGTGTCCTTGAACCCTGGCCCATGACACGCACACACTGGCCTCCTGTGTCTCAATCTCCTCTTCTTAAAAGGACACTGCTCAGATTGGATTAGGGGTCACCGAATGACCTGTTTTACTTCCTTAGCTCTTTACAGAATCACTCTCCAAATGGATTCATATTCTGAGGTCCCAGCAATTTGGGTGCTAACGCTGAATTTCAGAGGCGACACAGGGCAGCCTGTGACCCTGCCTGACGGTGTGCTCGTGCTTAATTCTTAGCAGGCTCCTCATCTCCACAAAGAGCAAACAGAAATTTCTGTTCCTTAGCATCAAGCATTTTAAACACCAGAGACTTGAACTTAATGAGAACCTGCTGTTCGACTTGAAAAACAAAGCCGGTTTCTGCAAGAATAGAGAAGCTGTGTGAGCGCTCTTGTCTCTAGCGTGCTGCTGCCTGGGTGACTCTGTCTCAGGATCACCCCGGAAACTTTTGGAAACCTGGAACCTGGACCAGCTAAGTCAGAATCCAGGTGGACCCCAGTGGTTAGGGCCATTTCCCAGGTGATTCCAGTGTGCAGCAGGGCAGGGACAGCCCAGGGCTGGTCTGGGCCAGCTGCAGACTTGGGGCTGTGAGGTGTCATTAGGAGCTATGTGACTCCCATCAGTCACGGATAGACAAACAGCTGGGGTCACACGCAAGACCCAGGAGCATCAAGGAGCTCACATGGCTGGAACAGGAAGCTACTCTGCACGTCCTGTGTGCCTGCTACTTACAGATAGCCTAAGGGACAAACCCAAGGGAAGGCAGGATTGTGACCCATTCCTGAGCAACAGAGAAGCCCGGGGAGCTATTGAAGTGGGATGGAGCAACCCGAAAACCAGCAAGCCAGGCCCAGGAAGACCCTGCTTCTCTGGAAGGCACAGAGCTCCATGGCAGTGAGGCCTCGTCTACCAATGCTCACAAGTCCCCAAGGCCTAGGGGAACACCAGCTCTTCACCTTCTACAATCTAGAGAAGTGTTAACTGTATCCAAAGCAAAAGGAACCTGCTGGGGCACTGGAGCACGCACACTGTAAAGTCAGTGTCGTCCCTCAAGGGGACCAGCAGGCCCCACACCTGAAACCACAGCATTCCCCCCATTACACCACTGAGGTCCTAGTGGCGAGGACCCCTCTTTCCCACCGAAGACTCAAGTCCAAAGTAGGGATCAGGATACAGTGAGTATTGCTCCACCAACCCTGCCTCTACCCACAACAGTGAAATCAAACAGGCTGCTCTCCTCAGATAGCTGGAGCCCTCTGTGGCTGCATGGCATCCTGGGACACTGATCAGCCGTTTTGTAACAGCCCAGAGCATGGCTGAGTCCAGACACGGACACTAGCAATGGTTAGAAACAGCTCTTCCCGCAGGAACCAGGGATGAGGCCGGCCAGGACCAGGCCCTGACAAGGAAGAGTTAGATGCTTTGGGGACAGGTGTCCTGTCTGAAAGCTGGGGCTATCATGCAGCCTTTCTCAGAGGTCTGTGGGAGATAGAATGAGACGCTACACATAAAGCTCAGAACAGGGCCCAAATCATGACCTTTATTTGCTAGGGATGTCATCATCTTGCTCCCCATGAGCGCCACCAACAAACGTGGTGACATGGGCTTGAATTTGCTCTCTGTGGCTTGGAGGCTGCTCACAGTGGACTCAGGCTGCCCCTTCTCCAACATAAACGCCTCCTGGGTCTTCTGGGACTCATCCAGCCCACCTCCCATTGAAGCCTCTGGGGACGGGACAGATCTGAGCTTTAAGAGGAGACCAGTCATAGAATTTGAATTCATACCAAACAGATTCTGAGAGCTTAAAATAAGGGACTAGTAAATATTCGGGTGCAAAAAATAAAAGTTACAATTCTTACAGAAAGCTAATTTTTCAGACTTGAACTCTGCCTTCTAGGATAAGTTATAATGCCCCTGAGATGATAAAAGGTATACTTGAGATCTCATATTTGCTTCAAGATTTTTTTTAACGTTTGTAAAAATACCCAATGGACATACTTGTAAATGTGGCATACTTTCTAGTGTAGGTGTATTTTTTCCCAAAACACCATCCCTAGCATAGACACAAAAGCCCCTTTCCAAAACCATATTCGAAGGGCCACCTAGAGCAGTGAAGAGGGCACAGGAAGTGGAGGCTCAAGTGTAGAGAAAGGTCTTCATTTGACCCTATAACTTTTTGAAAGAAATGCCCCTTACAGGTCTTAACGCCACCTAGCTCCAGCATATCTTGTCCCTTGGGAGACAGATACAGGTTTGAAAGACAGAAAGACTAGGCTCAAAGCCCAGTTCTGCCACTTACTAGCTGTGCGGCCTCAGGGACAAAACCCACTATGCCAGGTTACCTGTAGGATTAAACAAGACCGTGCACAAGTTCCCAGAGCAGTGTCCCTGGGAGAGGCAGATCAGGTATTGGTATTTGTTCATTCCTTAACCCAACTCAGAATGTCTCGCCCTTGTGTGAAAGGGACTCTCCTGCTGTTGAGAAGAGCTGACCAGCAGCCTCTGTGTGTCCCCTAAGGTCCTCTCCTTCAGATTCCTGCCCTGCAGTGCCCACCTTCTGTTAACATGGACCCAAACACAAACCCTCACCCTGCCTTCCCTTAGCACAGCTCACACAGACTAGAACTTGTAAAACAGAAACTTTACCAAATCCTTGCGGGCACAAATCAAACCGAGCAGAGATGGACCCCGATTTGCAGAATTTAAGCAGCCAGAGAGGCCAAACATCAAGATATTCTCTAAGCCACACCTGTTTGGCACTGAGATCTTGATTCTAGGGCTGGCTGATGATCTGAACTACTTCCCCAGCCTCATCCCTCTAGTAATGTAGATAATACATGATCACACAGTTTGTCTTGCTATTTAAATCCTACAGCCATCAGCAAAATTTATAAAGTCCCTAAACTGGAGAAGGTGCCCTGGGGCACTTCCCTGGTGAGGAGCCAGTCTACAATGTGGCTTTTCAAGTAGCCTGAGGGCTTCCTGCCGGCTCAGGCCCAAATAGGATGCAAATGTCAACCAGCCCTTCCAGCCTGTCACTTAGATCCTCAGCCACCTCTGGACCCATGTGAAAGGAAGTTGCTCTTACAGGAAGAACCCCTTGCCTAGCACTTAAAACTTCAGCAAGTGGGGAGTTGTATAAGGTGGGGGGAGCTAAGAGTGAATCATGAGAGGAAGAAATTGGAGCAAGCAAGTTTAAGCCCAGACCCAGAGATCTGGGACCTTTGCCTCAGTTGTATTTTTGGTACTGCCACCAATCTGTCTGGAGTCTCTCTTCCTGGTAGCTGCTGACAATGGGCCTCCAGGGCCATCTAAATTCAGCCTGACTCCTTCATCCTGTTAGTCCTGCTAATCTACCTTCATTCTGCAAGGGCTAGCCTCACTGCCCCATTGTCTCCCTCCTCAACCTTCTAAACCCAAGCCAGGACCAGCTGCATACATTTCAGAGCCCAACAGGAAAAGAAAACATAAGGCCTTTGTTGAAAAGTTTAGGAATATTAAGCAGCAACAGAAGAACATTGAACCCAGAACAGGCCCAAGAGCCCGGGAGGCTGGTACTCACAAGCTCCCAGCTGTCCTTGCCCTAAGGACCCGTGATGTTGTGGAGGCCTCTTCCCTAAGATCCTCCCGTGACCCATCCCAAAGCCATCTTAGTAGTAACCTCGATGAAGCCACACCAGCTAGGTACATTTCTTTCTCAGAATGCCACATGACAATTGAAACTTTCTTGTACCTAACATCTCACCTTTATTCCTTGTCAGGGTCATCTGTTCATTCATTCACCTCCCAAGACAAAAAAAAAAAAAGAGCCCCCACCGTATGGCACAAGGTAGCTAGGTCTCTGTGTATTTGAATATATTAGCATATAGTCTCTAACCTCAAGAATGCAGTGAAGAAACAAACTTGTGAACAGATGGTCAGAAAACCATGTGAGAAATGCATAGAGGAATGTATTAGTCAGCTCCCCTGTTGCTGGATACAATACCCAAAACACAATTTAGAAGAGGAAAGGATTAATGTAACTCATGGTTTGAAGGGATTCAGTCCATGGTCGGCTGGCTCTGTGGCAGGATCATCATGGTAGAAGGACGTGGCAGAAGGGCCCAGTAGAGCAAAGCTGCTTGGTTCATGGCAGCCAGGAGGCAGAACAATATAAAAAGTGTAGGGAACGGTGGCTCCTAGGCAAGGAAAAATGGGCCGTATTAAACGTTAATAGGGAATCTTACTAAAACCAGCTTTTGCCTCTACAGTTAGACTATAGTTAGAGCAATTAGACAAAGGAGAGAGAAACCAGACCCAGGAAGGCACCGGTAACACAATTTCCATACGAATTTATCAGAAAGAGTTAACAAAGCACAGAGGAAGCCAGAAACACAAAAGACCAGAGAAACCAGCCCCCCTCACCCACCTCTGATAAAATACAAAGCACACAAGGGAGAGCCACCTAAGGACTCTTATTTAAAATGTAAAAGGCACACACACACCCCTACATGTGTATACATATATGTATATTCTCATTTTAGCATCACTGTATTATTACACCAGATATACACGTCTCCTTTATTAATCATTAACTCTAAGCCACTTTTCTATAAGGCTTACACACACACACACACACATATCCATCTCAGAGGGACAGAAAGGAATCAAATGGCCAAAAATAATGTAGACAGAGGTGCCCAGGTTAGGGTCAAAGATAGCTAGAGAGCTAACAGATGGCAACAACTTCCAGGTGCCCACATGGGGGAACCACTAGTCCTAACTAAAAGGAGCCAGGGAAAAGAGCTCAGGAGTATTTGCTTTTCCATGCTCCCTACTCTTCCAGAGTAGCTGTCTATCTCCTCTTTTTCTCCCTTTTTCCAAATAAACTGTCTTCTTTTGTTTTAAATTCTGCCTCTTTAATTCCGTACTAGTGCTGAGTTTACGATCCAGTAGCTGTGTGTTTCAGTGGCACAGCAGTGCGTACATCCCACCCCAATGCAACAAAAGCACTGGACAAGAAGGGGTGAGGGAATACATACAGATAGTACCCCAGGTCACACCTAGACACACCCAGGAGCACACTCTACTAATCTGCTAGGCATTTCTTAATCCAATGAGGTTGACACATCAGAATCAACAGTCACAATTTATCCCTTGTCAAATTTACAGCCAAACACATCTCTTTAAATCATATTTAATCTCCAAATAAAGAAAAGAGCAAGTTCATAATTCTGCCTCACATAACACAATTACTCCTCCCTGTATAAGAAATGCAAAAATTCCTTCCCCAAAATCTCAACAGTTACAGCATTTTTCAAAAGTCCGAGTCTCCTCTGAGACACAAGGCAGACTCTTAGCTGTGAACTTCCATAAAAATGAAAATTGAGTTACATAATCCCAAGGTACAATGGCACAGGGTAAAAAATTCCCATTCCCAAACAGAGAAATAGAGGAAGAGAAAATAATCAGACCAAAGCAAGCCTGACACCCAGCAGGGTAGACATTAAGTCCTGTAGCTCCTTATTCAGCATTTGGAGCACATGATGGTAAAATGTGAGTTCCAAAGGGCACGAGTGGCCCTGCCCTGATGGCCTTGTGAATTGCAGCCAATGGCCTCTCTCTTGGGTTGCTTCACTCACTGCCTACAGCTTTCTTTAGTTGATGTTCCACATTCCTAGAATTTCTGGCTTCCTGGGGTCTCCACTGCACCTTCAGCCTCATTCCCTTAGCTTCATGAGCTGCCCTCTCAGGAGCTCCTTGCCTGGCCTTCTTGGCCTTCCTCTGAAATCTGGGTGGGAGCCTCTTTGACCCCACACAACTCTTGCACTCTGCATGCCAATAAAACCAGCTTTGTGTGAACACCACCAAGGTCTGCTGTCATCAGAAGCACTAGCCATGCCCCTTGGACCAGCACCTTCCAAGTGCCCGAATGGCTGACCATGATGAAATGAATCTCAGAGAACCAATTCCATGTACAAAGTATTTTGTTTCTTTTTAGTAATGCCAACCTTTTTAGAAGGCACACTTCCCTCGGCCTCAGTTTTACACATGGTTCTTCTGGACCAAAATTTAAGTTGTTCAAATGTTTCCGTTTTGCCTTTTGCCTCTGATTCTCACCACCAATCTGGCTAGAAACAGCCAGAAGCACTCATATCACAGCCTGAATGTTAGAATGTCTTGAAATTTCTTCCACTACATTAATTAGTCCACTGATTTTATCTCAATTTCTTACAAAGTCTCAGGACATGGGAAAAATGTACACAAATTTTCTGACAGAGTGTAACACGCATGCCCTCTAATCTAACAGCCAAAGGGGTCCTTGTTCCCAACTGAAACCTCAAGTGCCTGGCTTTTACTGTCAATATTCCTATCAGCCTCCTGGCCTTCTGAGCTCTGACTAGAACCACCCACCAAGCTCTGCTTACAGCATTCTAGCCTGCTTCTCCAAACCTTTCCAAACTCCTCCCATAAACCAGTTCCAAAGGCTTCTAAACCACATGGTACAGATACAGTCAGCAACAACCCCCATTCTCTGGTACCAAGTTTCTGTATTAGTCCAATTTCGCATGGCTGGACACAGTATCTGACGCTCACAACTTAAAGATGGAAAAGTTTAATTTAGCTTATGGTTTAGGGGGATTCAGCCTACTGTCAGCTGGCTCTAAAGCAAGAACATCATTGTATGGACATGGTGGCTAAGCTGCTCAGTTTGTGGCAGCCAGGTAAAAGAACAGAATAGTGCCAAGGAGGAATGGGCGAAGGACTATATATTGTACCTAAGGTCACACCTCTAAAACCACTCAGTCACATCCAAGATTGTGCTTTACTAATCTGCTAAGCATTTTTTTTTTTTTTTTTTTTTTTTTTTTTGCTTTTTGAGATAGGGTCTCCTTAAGTAGTTCAGGCTGACCTTGAACTCACTGTGTAGCCCAGGCTGGTCTCAAACTTGTAGTGATCCTCCTGCCTCAGCTTTCTGAGTGCTGGGATTACAGGCATGTGCCACCACACCTGGCTGCTAAGCATTTCTTAATTCAGTGAACTTGAGTTATGGTCACAGGGAGAATGGAGAAGTTCCCTGAAACCAGGAAGGCTAAAACAGCTACGGAGAGGATGTAAAAAGGTGAAAGGAGAGAGCTGAGCCTAAAGGAAAGGGCTCACTAAGTGAGTGAGGAGGGAGAACAGGAATAAGACCAGCAGGCCAGAGGCCCAGGAGGTCTGGTGGCCTGCATGGATAATGCCAAGAGCACAAGGAGGAGTGGGGCTGGACAACTTTAAGGCCAGATTAAACAGTTGACATTTCATCCATAGGCAACTCGTGTTTCTCCCGAGCACTTGCCCTCTCAGGCATTCTACACCAACATTTGTCCAATGACTTGTATGCCAACCACATTTATGACACTGATACCACCTGTTATAACTTGTGTCTAGATGTCCCCTCAAAGCCTCATGTGGTCATAGGCTTTTCAGAGGTGGCTGGATCTACAGTGTGTGGTGCTGGGATTAAGTGTGTGATACTGGGATCAAGGGTGTGTGATTACTAAATTAATCCACTGATTGGTTTGGCACAGTTTTTCGTGTGGATAATGGGAAGGCCCATCCTGGGTGTGAGTGCCACCCCCCTAAGGGTATGTAGCTTGGATAGGCTACAAAAGACAGAAAGAAAGATGGCTGCTGTTGTCGCTTGTTGCTTCACTACTTTGCTGCTTGCTGCCTTCTGCCCACCATGAACTGCTTCTCCTCTGTGAGGCCCCTCTGCCATGGCACCTTGCTTTGGAGCCAGCCGATTATGGACTGAAACCTCTACAAACTGTGAGCCAAAATTAACCTTTCCTCTTTAACTTTGGGTGTCTCGTATTTTGTCTTGGCAATGAGAAAAGTAACTAAAACACCACCTTAACACACCTCTTCTGTCAAGGGTCCAAGACCACCCACACGCCTGGAGCCTCACTCAGCCAAGCAGTTAGTCCTATCTACAACCTATTACAGCCTGGGGAGTCAGCAAAGAAAAGGGACACCCAGGAGGAGCCTGGAGAAGCCTTGCTCTGCTGTCTCTCCCTTGAACCCTTGAGCATGCCCTGTGAAACACAGACTCAAATACAGGTTGGGACTGATCACATAGGAACCAGTTCTTGTAGGCTGTCAAACTCAGCTTCCAGAATTCCACACTCTTGAAAGAGAACAGATATCCATAGACCATGTTGTTTGCGTAAATGGTCTAAGTAGGCTAGGAAGGCAGGGGAACATCAGGAGTTCAAGTTCCCAGGTCTCAGTCTGGGATCTAGGCCTCTCTATTAACTCACAGTCCTATATGGTTGACACTGTTCTCTGCCTGTCTTTCCACACTAAAATATGAGCCCCGTGCATTGTTTTACTTTGTTTGTTCACCAATGTATCACAGAGTGTGTGTTCCATAAATATTTGTTGGGTGAACTGAGGCCTGTCGAGAACAACCCCACTCCAGTGGTGGAAGCAGGGTAGGCCCTTTGACATATTCTCCCATGTAAGAGTGGGGTTGTCCCGGCCCTCTGGATCTTGCCAGGGCCCCTGTTTTGGGTGAAATAGTACAATTTTTTTCTTTGCAAACCACGCTTCCCTAATCAAGGACAAAGCCTATGGTATTGGCTTCATTAACACAAAGATCCAATCCAGTGGCTTCCCTGGGCCACCTCCAGCCAGTCTTGGTCCAGGCAGCAGTGGCCATTTCTTTCCTGCATTTCAGTGGAAATAATCCTTTTCTCTAGCACAATCTTCTCTCTAGATTAGATAGGTGGTGACCTTCTGAAATCAAAGTATCATAACCTAGCAATGGGATATCTGTGAGCAGGGATCTCTAGCCCAAGACTGCAAATCCATCTTCCCCTCCTGAGTCCTGACTTCTATCTTCCTCCACATCTTATCCCCAAGCACATCGGTTCTGCTCCTTTAAGGAAAGCAGCAGCCACACATGTAAGGGTACAATCTTTGCCCAACTGTTATCTGTAACTGTCACCAATCATTAACCCCAGGAAGGGCAGAGCTGGACCTCAGAAATCAAGGTCACTTATCCTAGGGAGAGGCCAGCAGCCAGACACACAGCACAGTGAGCCAGGAACAAGGGAGCATGAATTCTGAGATCTTACGTCCACACCATGTCCGCAAACCTGAGTCAAAAACAACAATTTTGCCCGGGTTTTCTACCCCCAAATCCCACTCTCCTCAGTTTTCTGGGAGCCCTCTCTGAAAGGCTTCTCTTCTCCTAGGTCTCCACTGTGTTCCTTCAAGTCCCTTTCACCCCATGTTACTATAGACAAGCATGGGGACTTGTCCTCCTTCCCGACATCCCATTGCTTCCCCCCAGGAACATCCTACTCCATGTCCCGGGCCCACACTACTTGTCTCACTCTGTGACAATGCCACATACCCACCAGCGCTAGGCATCATCCAGCTGTCTCATTTCTGCCAGCAATGGGTAAATAAAATTATATCTCACCGTTGAATCCTTTGCGTTTTTCCAGTAACCACCACACTTGCGCGTCTTTTCAAGAACCCATTAGCCCTTTGGGTTTCCTGTCTTGTAAGTTGCCTTTACCCAAGTTTCTATGGAGGTTGCTACCTCTTTCTGGCAGATTTGCAAGACTTCTTTGTGTGTTCTAGATATTAGCCCCTTCACTTTTTTGTAAACAGAATTGTGGAGATGTCTTTTACATACCTTACAGTTCATTTGTGTTTGCAAGTGTGTGTCAGTAGACCTTAGTGTATCCAGAGATACGTGCAACCCTTGCCTGTCAATTTTAGAACATTATTGTCACCTCAGAAAGAAACCTCAGCCCACAAGCTCTCATCAAATCCCTCCAACTCCACCCCAGACCTCAGCAATCACTAATACATTTCTGATCTGCTCAGTGGTTTTACCTATTCTGGACATTTCACATAAAAGGGATCATATACAATGTGATCTTTTGTAACATGTGTTTTTCGCCTCATATATTGGTTTCAAGGTTCGTCCATGTTGTGCCATTTATCAGTAGCTCATTTCTCTTCATGGCTGAATAATATTTCATCACATATATCTACCACATTATCTTCATCCTTCAACAGCTGATCATCATTTGATTTTTTTCCACCTTTTGGCAATTGTTAGTAACACTGCTATAAACGTTCACGTAAGAGTTTCTGTGTAAACGAATGTTTTTGTTGACCTTGGGTATTTACTTTGGTGTAGGATTGCCAGGTCACATGGAAAGTCTGTGTTTAGTCATTTGAGAAATTCCCAGTTTTCCAAAGTGACTGCCTTATTTTACATCACCACCGACTGTGTGAGAGAGCTGAATTCGTCCACATCCTAGCGACGCTTGCTATTATATTACTTTCTTACTCTAGTCATCTTAGTGAGTGCAAAGCAATATCTCATTGTTTTTAAATATATATTTTTTATTTTGACACATAGTAATCATACCTGTTTTGGGGTACAGTGTGACATTTCAATGCTTGTATACAATGTGTAATGATGAGAATACTAAGCCGTCTATCATTTCCACATTGTGGCTTCCTTGTGTTGAGAAATTCTGTCATTTGTGGAAACAGGGGTGGAACTGAAGGGCATTATAGTAAGTGAAATAAATCACATCCAGAAAGACAAATACTGCATTTTCTCACTGATACATGGCAGCTAAAAAGATGATCTTATAGAAGTAGAAGATAGAATGGTGGTTACCAGACTTTGAGAAGGTCAGAGGGGCAACAGAGGGTGGAGAGAAGACGACGGTTCATGGGTACAGGGGTGTTGTTGGATAAGACAGTAAATCCTAATATAGTTGGAAAACTATAGAGACAGTAATTAATTGAATATTTCAAAATAATAGAGAAGATTTTGAATGTTCTTATTGCTGGTTTGCTTTTCATTTCCCTGATGACTAATGACATTGAACATCTTTTCACGTGCTCATTGTCCATTTGTATGTTTTCCTCCGAAGGAATGTCTGTTCAGGTCTCTTGCTGTGTGTGTGTGTGTGTGTGTGTGTGTGTGTGTGTGTGTGGTACTGGGGACTGAAACCAGGGCCTTGTGCATGCTAGGCAACTGCTGTGCCACAAGCCATATCCTCAGCCCACTTTTCAATTGGATCCTCTTTTTATTATTGAGCTGTAAATTCTTGATATAGTTAGATACAATTTCCTTATCAGCTATACCATTTGCAAATATCTTCTCCCATCCCGAAGATCA
>PVJO010033163.1:0-12383 GCA_004026905.1 Hystrix cristata
TGTTTTCCTATTTAATGAGTTACAAAAGTAATTTCCTTTTGTATATTGATTTTTTTATGTGAAGTCTTTGTTTTTAGGCAGTGTTTTGTTTTCTGAAATACCTAAGGAAATAGAAATAATATTTAAGTGTTTTGCCTGTGGACAGATTAAAAGGATGAAATTTTGATTTCAAGACATGCATATGAAAAATCTTAGTATTAGAATGTATTCCATTGTGAGAAACCACATTGCCCTTGCATGAATAATTCAAATTTGAGAAATTTGAGCGTTTAATGTATTCAAATTTTTGCATAATTAAAAATTAAAATGTTCAACACTAAGCAGCTGTATAGCTGTCCATGATGCAATATAAACATTTTATAGAGCTAAAACTTTTTAAAAATAAAGAATACTTTGCTTTAATCTTCTAGTGGATGGAAGAATTTAAAAATGACATGCTAACTGAGAAAGACCCTCGATACCAGGCTGTTAAAGAAGTGGTCTGTCATCTAATTGAGTGCAATAAGGATATCCCGGGGATCTCTGAGATCAGCTGGGTTATTCATGTGGTTGATTCCCCGGATATTATAAATGCCTTTGTGCTTCCAGTAAGTGAATATTTCAAACACATTTTTATTGCTGAATTTAATGTCCTTGTTTTTTATGGTGTTCTAATTGCTTACGTTATTTTCTTTGTGGTACAGAATGGACAAGTGTTTATTTTCACGGGGCTTTTAAATAGTGTAACTGATACTCATCAGCTTTCCTTCCTTCTTGGCCATGAAATAGCACATGCAATACTTGGGCATGCTGTAAGTACCTAAAATGAATGTTCAGTTGTTACTTGCTTTATTCTGTTACCTGAAAAAAAGATTGGCTAATTTTGAGAATTTTTATGACCTGTTGTATTTGATACTGAATAGTTTCTTATAAATACTATTTTATCATCTTTCTCTTGCTAAAAAGAAATTATTCTCAACCTCTAATTATTTCAAATTAGATTTTAACTTTCCATAATTATTAACATACTTGTAATCAACTCAGCAAAATTAATTGTAAGAAAATGATGTTACTATTTGAGTAAATCAGTTTTCTTCCTTTTTATTCATTCTCAGAGGATAGCTTAGAGCATCTCTGAAAATATCTAGAATGATGTGCCATATATAATTAATGCAAAGTAATAATGATACCTTGTCATCTTACAGTTTACTGACCTTCTTAATATGTATCTTCTCATTCATAACTTTAATACTTCATGAAGCATGTATTTATTACCCCTGTTTTTTATACGAGGAAACTAATACTTGAAAGACTCCAAATAACACAACTAACCTGACAAAGTGGCTGACTTGGGACTTTAATCCAAGTCTTCTGCATGTAAGTCCAGCATTTCTTCCTTTCACACATTTTCTTGGTTGTTGCTGGCACTCTTTATAGATTATAGAATTCGAGGTGTTGTATGCTCCTGTGATTATAGATCTACTTGACTTAACTTGAGCTCAGGAAAACATATTTATTTTACTCATTTAAAAAATGTTTATTCATTAAAAAATATGAATGGCTCTTTTGTCCACATTAGAGAGAAACGTGTATTCTTTAATTGGAAACATGAAAGTAAACAGAAGAATTATGAAATGCCAAATCTGAAATGCGAGTGGTATTAACATCAAATGGAAATGATAATGTTTATAATCTTTCTAAAAGTCACCTCTAATTCTGCCTAATCTTAGAGTAATAATAGGAGGTGTGTTAAGCAAAGTTGTATTTTTCTGAAGCGCAAATAGTAATTATCTTTCTCATTCTTAGTTATAAGAATCTTTGAAAAATATTTTTGTTAAATATATACAAGAATAAATCTAAGCACTTGATAGTGTCATTATATGCACTCATGTCTTTCAAGTAATGGTATCATACCTGCAAAAACAAATCAGTTTTTTCTCTTGAGCATTTAAAAATTGTTACTATTCAGTACATTTGTTTTCTGGCATGTAGCTCAGTGCCTTATATTCATTGTATTGTTGTCATCTCTGTCAGTGCAAGAACAATAATTAGATGAGGCATAAAATGCAAATAGCAGCCTTAATAGAAAATAGTTATTAATATTTCTTTGCCAGAGGTCCTTATTATCAACACAGTGTTTTCTCTTTGGGAATCTGTTTAGAAATAGTCTAAGCTTTTATGTTTTCATTCTACACAGAGTTCTTTTAATTTCTAGTTTTCTAAGACTGTATAGTACCAACTATAGTCTTTAATAATAGCAAGGACTTTTGTTCTATAATAACTTCATCATTTTGAGTTTTACTCTTTTGTGTTAAAATAATTCCATAATTGTTTTTCACAGCATACCGTTTGTGCAGTGAAGCACGTATGTTTTTGTGGGGACAGATGATTTTGTTAAAGAACATAGTCTAAATCACTGGCTTTGGTTTTCAGCCATATTTCATATATTCAAGCAGTGACTGCTATATTGTCAATATCAGCATTACTAATAAACTTTAATAGTAAACAATGAACAATCCAGTGCATTAAACTTAAATTAGACATTACAACTCAGAACAACTATGTTAGAGCCAAACATGGTGGCCATGCCTGTAATCCCGGCATTTGGTAGGTTGATGTGGAAGGATGACAAATTCGAAGGCCAGGCGGGGCATCAGAGTGAGTCTCCTGCTGACTCCCAGGTAAAAAGGAAGTGTTTAGTGTTTGTCAAAAATGCAAATACAATAAACGTGTTTATTTGATGTTTAAAAAGATACAGGATTCTATCAGAAACCAAAATTGCCTGGGTTTGATTCTTGGTGCTTTCACTAACAACTATGTGAATTTGAACTGTTCTTTTAATCTCTTTCCATCTCAGTTGCCTTATCTATGAAATAGGAATAATGGTACCTGTTTCAGAGTGTGCTTGTTAATAGACGAAATTACAAGTGAATGAATTCGTCATTGTCTCTGACTGATAGTGACATGGTATACGTTAGTTATATGCATGAATGAGTATGTAAATCTGTAAACAAAGGAGAGGAAGAACAGACTGAGGACAGATAAGCAGAATGAAGGAAAAAACTATGGAAGATAATTGGTGAAGGGCAGTTAAACACGTGTAATTATTTAATGCGGTTATGCATGATAACTAGTAAATATAAGCATGTACTAGCTCAGTTTATTAAAATTAACTGTGATTATTTTGATTTTTCTCAGGCAGAAAAGGCTAGCTTGGTTCATTTATTGGATTTCCTAGGTATGATTTTTCTCACAATGATTTGGGCCATTTGTCCACGAGATAGTTTAGCAATTTTGGGCCAGTGGATACAGTCTAAATTGCAAGAGGTAAGTCTGAGGTAATAACGTGAATTTATAACGGTCTGTTTTGTGGATTTTATTCTATTACTGTAAAGCAGCAAATACCACGGATGTTTTCACTTTTTATCATTTTAGGGTCTTATAATTTGTCATCTTTAGAGGATGTTTTGTATGTGAGCATTTAATTAAGTTACGCAACACTACAGCTCTTATGTAATACGTGTGTGACAAATTTTGCCCAGTACAGTTTTTATTTTCCAGTACTGGGGACTGAAGCCAGGGGATGCTGAGCTGCATCCCGGCCCCTTTTTAAATTTCGTTTTGAGACAGGATCTTGCTAAACTGCCCAGGATGACCTTGAGCTTGCGGCTCTCCTGGTTCAGGGTCCCAAGGGGCTGGGTTACAGGTATGCACCATGCCATCTGGTTGTGGTGTTTCTTCCGTGGTTGCTTGCCTTGTTGTAGAGAAGAGCCAGTCACTGGCACTTCCCTTCCTGTGTCACCGTGGTGTGCTGGCTCCCCTATCCCAGGTGTTTGTAATTGGATGGGGACTTTTTAAAGAAGCTTCTGAATCCAAACTGTAATACTCACAGGGCTGGTGGAAGATGCTTTACCATCCTCCTCTCCTGCTGACTCCCAGTTAAACTAACATCACCTAGAAAATGTTGAAAGGACCTTCTTACTAGGGGTTTGTCAACTTTGTTCTTAGTGTGTATGCATAATAATAATCGTCTCACACAGTTCCTCATTTTATTCAAAACCCTACATCACTGAGAGTAGTTCTTGAGATTTCTGTAACTGCTTTGTTAACCGTGATTAATTATTTTATTTGATATCTTCGGATAGTCCCTCTTGTCCTGGGAGGTGTGGTTATTTAGGAACAGTCTGTTATTTGTTTATTTAATGATTTGTGGCGCACCCATCAGAGTGCCATCTGGGTGCTGTTCAGATCTAATGTGCAAATTCTTTGAGACAAATTACTTTTGAGATTGGATAACTCTTACTCAGAATTGCTGTATCTGTTGGCTCATTTATATGGAAATAAAAGTTCTCAAAGATAGAAGACTGGTAACTGCTTTAGTTGATAAGACCTCATAGTTTGAGCATTATTTCTGTCACGGGACTACTGGACTGTCAGGGGAGTCAGTGTAGTTTCCCCATCTACCTGTAGATTCCTTTTCTTTTAATGGAATCAGATTTGTTTATAACGAAGACATTGTGTAGCTGTTGATCTTGAAATGCTCGAATCCTGCCTCTTCAGTATAATTCTTCAATTTAACAATTAAATTGAAAATAAAGTAGTGATGACTTCCGCGTGGAGTCTTTTTTCCTACATCAAGGCCCCAGGGTAATTTGGCGGCAGACGTTTCTCTCTGCCCCTGTGACGGGCGCGGAGGGGAGGGCGATGGTGGAGCCATCCCCCTCAGTGCTGCGCAACAGAACACTGAAGGCCCGTTTCTTCATCTGAGAACTGCTGGAGTCTGGAACCGGTAACTGTGGTGGGGAGTCGTCCTGCTCATTGTAGGCTGTTTAGTGGCATATCTGGCCTCTACCCACTAGATGCCACTGTCTCCCCACCCCGTCGTTCCAGTCAGAATATCTCCAGACACTTAGAAATGTCCCTACAGGACACACTCATGCCAGGTTAAAAACCACTGATTTAAGGCATTTAGCACAGTACCTGTTACATGGGAGGGATCCAGCAGATATGAGCCCTTAATTTTATTTTTGCTACCTTTAACCTTCCTTGCAAGTCTGGGGGTTTGGCACTGTTATTTGCTCTCTGATGCTACTGACTCTCCTTTGGAAGTCGGTATATGATCAGTAGACTGGGTGGGTGCTTGCAGACTGCTCACTGAGAGGGACACCCCGTGTGATTTAGTTCAGCAACCTGAAACAGACAAGACTGGGAAGGAGGAAGGTTGTATCTGAGGGTCGTGTACTGTGACCAGATTGCTCGTCGCTTAGTCATCAAAGTCATACACCTGCCTTTAAAACGCTGTGCTCCCAGTTAATAGTCTTCCTGAAAGTCCTGCCTATCGATCCATCTCTTACAAAGTTTTAGTACTTACTGAAAATTACCATTTAACTGGAAATCATTCACATAAATAATAGTAATTAGGAAAATTAAAATTATGATATCTATTTGTATTTTTTATTTGAAGTCAGAAGAAAATTTTATTTTCCTAACTAATCAATAGTTGGAAAAGGAAATCAAGCTAATTTATCAAAGAAAGTACATTCTGCTATGTGGTTAATTTTCTTACTGAAATAAATCCTCTAGTAGTATCATTAGCTATTATATACCCATATTTCTTCAATTTTTATTTAAAATTGCAAGATCAAAATGTTCCTTGACTATATTAAAAGCCCTCATTAATAATGTTTCTTAGGGAACCTGCTATTCAGGGGTTGGAGATTGTAATTGCAATAATAGAAATAAACTAGTTTACTTGAGGTTTTCCAGAAATTCATAAGCATGACTTTTTCTATTTTCCTTTGTGTGTTTAAAGCATTAATTTGATGGAGAAAATAAAGGTTGTATTTAATTTCATACCACGATGTTCTTTAAGCATTAATTATAGAATATAGAAATTTTATCTTAGCTACTCCATGAAATTCATTCTAAAAAGTCTCAGTTTGTTATTCCTTTTGACATAAAATAAATTGCCTTAATGGAATTTTTCTATTCCATTTCTTCTTAGTATATGTTTGATAGACCATACAGTAGGACATTGGAAGCTGAAGCTGATAAAATTGGACTACACCTTGCTGCAAAGGTAAAATGATTAGTAGTTGACAATGTAGTGTTCTTCCTGTGGTAAATGATAAATGTGCGTTGTCTTAATGTTTGGTGTGGGCAAAGAGTGAGAGCTGGACTGTATTAACTCATTGTGTTAATCAGCTGCATGTAGTTACAACAAAATACCAAAGGCAATACTAACTTACAAACTAGAGAGGCTTATTTAACTCACAGATTTGGAGGTTGAAAGACATTAGCTCACTTCTAGTGCAAGCAGAAGATGGTGGCATAGTATGAGAAGGGCACGTGTAGAAGCAAAATGATCACATCTGGTGCTAGAGCAGAGAGGGGGGACGGGCAGGGTTCCCACAGTCCTCTCGGGGCCACACTCAAGTGACCCAGGGGTCTCCCACTAATGCCCAGCTCAGAGTTCTACCACATCCCGGTAGACCTGTCATGGGCCAAGCCCTTAATCCTAATGAACCCGTGGATATCACTCAGCCCCCCTCCATAGTGCCCTTCATACAACTTTCCTAACTATGAAATTTGAAGACTATGATCCTTGAAAGAATACAAAACTAAAGCTATTTAACTCCCTTCGATACATGAAGCTGTATTATGCCTTTGACAGAATATATAAAATACTGTAATTATCAGTATTTTTGTCAGTATTTATATCAGAATATAAAAAGGTCCTAGTGTTTTATTAGAAAGGAGTTTTTATGTGTATACATTTTTTGGTTAAAGGCAGGAACATGTCAACTGAAATTTAAAAACATACAGTTATATAATGTCCCAAATCCTTTGCAAAACTTGTGGCCTCTGGAAAGCTAACGCTGTCTTTGTTTTGCTCCTCCCTTGTTTTTTAATCTAGGGAAGCTTTTTGAGTAAATAAGATGATGTGTAACTGCTTTTCCCCTCCTAGAGAAAGGTGAATTGTAGTTAGGATCATGGTTGAACAAACTCAAGTTTTTACCACTTATTTAAGTGGTAGAAGAACTGTGAGATATTTTTATTATTATGTATGACTTTTTTTTCCCTAGCCATTGGGAATAACTCTGGGCCTTTTATTTAAATTGGCTTTATTCCTCTCTACGGAACAGTGCACTTCACACCTGGCTACTGGTTTAATCACCTGTGATAACTGAGTTTTTATTAGGTAGAATTGTCATTTTAAAACTGCATCTTAAAAAACGAGTATAAACGATGCTGTTCCACATATTAAATTCATGTCTTATATGATCTTTTGCTTAATTTCCAGTAGTTATTAATTACTAGAAATCACTGTTATTTGAGCTTTTCATTATGAGTTATGGATTTACTTTCATAAATCTTGATTTAAACTCATTGGCAAACCAAAAATGTTTTTTTGAATGATAAGTAGGATTAAGTGGGTTCTCAGACTGTATACATTCAGTGATTCCCAGATAAAGGCCACAGATTTGCTATATTGCGAATTTCCTAATTTTTTAATCTGACGAATTTTCCCTGTATGTTAAACACATTCTGTGTCCTAGTTAAGAAACCTTTGTTTAGCTCAATACATTGCCTTTGATTTACTTCTAAGAAACTTTATTGTTTTGGCTGTACTTTTTCTACTAAGAGCATGATACTTGTCATGTTACAGGTGTTATGTTATATTTTTCTGTAGTTGAAAATACATTGTTTTTACTATGCTGCCTTCTTTTACTCATGGATTATTTAGAGGTATTTTCTTAGGTCTTATTTAGAGGTGTTTTTGAACATTTCATGATTTTATGGTTATCTTGAATCTTAGTCACTTTCCCATAGCTGGGATAAAATACTCGGTACCTGCAATTTACAGGAGGAGTTTATTTTAGCTCACGGTTTAGTGGGTTTAGTCCACAGTTGGCTGGCTCCAAGGCAGAAATGTCATGGTGGAAGAACATGGCGGAGAAGAGCTGCTCACTCCCCCATGGCAGCCAGGAAGCAGAGGGGAAGAGGAGGGGACAACAGTATACCCAGGTCACTACCCAGTGACCCACCACTTCTGTCTGACTAGGCTCTGCCTCTTCACAGCACATTCAGCCGTTGGATTAGTCCACTGATGAGTATAGCACCCCCACGATCCAGTCACTTGCCAGAGCCCCACCGTGAACACGTGACACTTTTGGGGGACATTTCAGGTCTGAACCATAACACCTTGCTTTTCATTTCTGGCTTAATTACACTCTGGTTGGGGAATATACTGAATGGTTAGACTCATTTGGAAATTGTTGAGTCTTGCTTTATGAGTCCGCCAGTGATCAAGGTTATTAAAGTGGCATATACGTGAAAGCAGAGTCTGCTGTTGTGGTGCAGTGTTCTGAAGACATCAGTTTTGTCAAGGTTGTTAATTGTGTTGCTTCAGTTCTTTATCTTTGCTGAAACTTTTTCGTTCTTTTTTTTTTTTTTCCTGGTTATTAAGAGAGATTTGTTAGTGTTTAATTGAGGTTGTACGTTTTCTTTTTTTCCTTTTAATTTTATCAATTTTTGCTTTGTATGATTGTTCTTACCATACATATCTGGGATTGTTAGAGCTTCCTGGTGGAATGATCTTTTTATCAACATTACATTCCTTTTGTCTCAAATAATGCTTCTTACCTAATGTCTACCTTTTCCTTTATTAATACTGTTATCCTAGCTTTCTTCTGGTTGATTCTTGCATGTATATCTTTTTCATTCTCTTATTTTCATACTTTTTGTGTATTGTGTGTGTGGGGTGTGTGTGTGTGTGTGTGTGTGTGTGTGTGTGTGAGAGAGAGAGAGAGAGAGAGAGAGAGAGAAAGAGGGTATATGTTACTAGTGATCAACCCCAAGGCCTTGTGCATGCTGGGCAAGTACTCTACCACCAAACTACATCCCCAAATTTTCTATGATTTTATGTGTGTATGTCTTGTACCCAAAACATTCTTGTTTTCATTTTTTTTCCTTTCACCTTTGCCTTTTGGGGAGGGGTGTATTTAATCCTATGAGTTTAATTTACCTTTATTATTGACTAATGGTTTAGAGCATACTTTTATGTGTGTATTGGACATTCCTGTATCTTTGTTAGTTGTCTGTTCAGATATTTTGTCAAATATTTTTAAATTGAATTGTTTGTCATCCTATTTATGAGTTGTAAGAATTTTTTATATACTTGTTGGGCACAAATTCTTTGTCAGATATGTACTACAATTATTTTCTCTCATCTTACGGTTTGCTTTTCAATTTTTTAATGGATTTTTCTTTGAAGAACAAAATTTCAAACTTTCTGGGAGGCTGAGGTAGGAAGATCACAAGTTCAAGCCCAGCTTAGGCAATTTAGAGGTACCCTGTGTAAAAACAAAACAACAAAAAATTCTGGAGCGGTGCCTCAGAGTGAAGGCCCTGGGTCAGTCCCTAGTACCACAAAAGAAAAAAAAGTTCAGATTTTTTCCAAAAAAAGTTTAGATTTTTCTTCTTTGGGTGTTTCATTACTGTTATTTTTCTAGTTTACGAAGATGGAAACTAAGATCATTGGTTTTAATCTTTCTTGTCCTTTAACACAAGCAGTTAAAACTAAAAATTTCCCTCTCTGTTACTGTAGCTGAATCTGACACATTTTGATGCACTGTGTTTCTCATCATCATTAAAGTAAAAATGTTTCTTGACTTCCTTTGTGTTTTCTCCCTCCCTCTGTGGGTTGTTCATAGTGACTAGTTTAACGTCCAGATACATGGGGTTTGTCTAAATGTTTTATTGTTGTTTATTTCTAATTTAATTCCTTTATGGTCAGAGAACACACCCTGTAAGATTTTAATTCCTTGGATTCCATGGAGGCTTTTCTGTGTAGCAGTGTTTGGTCTGTCTTGGTGAATGCACCATCATTTGGAAAAGACGTACGGTCTGTAATTGTTGAATGTGTTTTGTAGAAAAACCAATTAGGCTAAGCTACTTTATAGTGTCATTCACATTTATATTTTTCTGATTTTGCCCTATTTATCTACTTGTTTTTGAGAGAGGAATTAAAAATCTTTAAGTGTAATTGTAGATGTTTTTCCTTTTAGTTCTGTTAAGTTTTGCTTTGTGTAATTTGAAGCTGCATGTTGGATACATACATATTTGGGACTATTTTATTCTCTTGAATTGATTGATCATTATTAAATGTTTCATTTTGCTGTTAGTAATACTTGTTGACTTGAAGTCTCTTTTGCTTGACATTAGTACCCATATAAACATTTCAGCTTTATTATGTGTTACTACTATTCATTTGATCTGTATTTTTCTACCCATTTATTTTCAGCTGTTTGAGTTTCCACATTTAATATACATGTCTTGTAGACAGCATATACTAGGTTTTTCCTTCTTTACTTGTTTGACAGTCTCTGTCTTTGAAGTTCATAATCTGTTTATTTACAATTAAATACTCTTGCTTGCATTTATTTATTTAGATGCTGGGGATCAAACTCAGGGCCTTGCATTTGCTAGGCTAGTGCTCTACCACTTGAACTAAATCCCCAACCCCTGTTGCTTGTATTTAGGTCTGCCGATTTGCTACTTGTTTTTTATTTGTCTTATTTTTTTGTTCCCTGTTCCTCCTTTTCTGCCTTATTTTGTGTCAATCAAGTATTTTTTAGTCTTCTTGTGGCTTTCTAATGATAGTGTTATGGCTTATATCTAGATGTTTCCCTGAAGCCTCACACATTCATAGGTTAGGCTTTCTGGAAGTAGCTGGATCTGGGGTGTATGAATGTGGATTAAGGATGTATTGTTTAGTTGTTTAGCATTATTCTAGGTGTGGGTCATGGGAAGCCCCTTTCTGGGTATGGGTGGCACCACCCAAAAGGCTTATAGCCTGGATGGGATAAAAAAAAGGATGGTGCTGCTGCATTTCCTGCCTCCTTTGCTGTGGACTGTTTCCCTTCTCTGATGCTCCTTTGCCATGCCGGCCTGCTTTCAAGTCAGCTAGGTATAGACTAAAATTACAAACTGAGCTGAAATAAACCTCTCTGTTAACTTGTGAGTGTTGGGTATTTCATCCCAGTGACGAGAAAAGTAACTAAGATAGAAAGGTACCTCTTGCTCTGGTTTTAAACATTTCCTCCGGGTATGGCAATATGCATCTCTAACATACCCAAATCTACTTGTGGTTGATACTGAGTAATTTCTGGGAAAACATAAGAACCTTAAAATTACATGTTTGGCAAACTTCAAGTGGGTGTGATAAAAATATGGTGCATGTTTAAATTAAAAATGTTTGTTAGAGTAAAAGATACATTGCTGTCAACCCCCTCAAAATACTCCAGTTGCTTCTAACACTCTTATCTCGTCGTTCTTGCCACTTTCTGAAGCAGTTCTGGAAGTGCTGTTTTCCAAGAGTCTAGTTGTGCTATTGATGTCCTGAATCCATTCAAAACATTACCTTCCGTGGTCATTTTGACTTTGAGGAAGAGTCACAAGTTGAACTGTGCCAGATCTGGTGAACAAAGTGGACAAAGACACAGTGTAATGTTTTCATTTGAGAGAAATTGCTGTAGCAGAGGCATTGTGTCACATAGAACATTGTCATGATGGAGGATGAAACGGTTTGCCCTTTTCTTTGGCTGTTTTCTACATACATCATTTCTTAAGTGCTCTAATAAGCACTTATGATAGAATTCAGTGTAGTGTTTTTGGATACAAACTCAGCTTGCACAATTCCATTAAGGTCAAAAGCCACAATCAACATCACCATGATGTTGGATCATGATTAACCCACCTACCTACCTACCTACCTTTCTTACTATCTACCTTCCTTCCTTCCTTCCTTCTTTCCCTTCTTCCTCCCTCCTTCTTCCTTTCCTAGCTGTCTTTCTGTTGTTTCTTAGAAGGCCATGATTTTTCTTCCCTATGGCTGCTAAAATTTCCTATTTGTCTTTGCTTTCCTGTAGTTTGACTATGATATTTCTATGTATGTTTTCTTTGTGGTTATTATACTTCCTATAGCTGTATATTTTTCATCACTGGGAAATTTTCAGCCATTATCTTTTAACATATTGTACTTGCTCTATTTTTCTCTTCCTTCCTTCTGAGATTGTGATTCTGTATGTTAGACTGTCTTGTGTTGATTATTTTTTTTTTCTGTTTTCCATATTTGTCTGTTTCAGCATGTATGTTTTTCACTGACTTGCAGCTCATTAATCTATTTTCATTTGGGTTCATTATGAATTAAACTCATCTTTGAGTTTTCAATTTCAATTATTTTATCTTTCCTCTCTAGAATCTCCATTTGATTCTTTTTTTTTTTTTTTTTTTTTTTTTTTTTTTTTTTTTTTTTTTTTTTTTTTTTTTTTTTTTTTTTTTTTTTTTTTTTTTTTTTTTTTTTTTTTTTTTTTTTTTTTTTTTTTTTTTTTTTTTTTTTT
>PVJO010033164.1:0-12397 GCA_004026905.1 Hystrix cristata
GGGTCTTCATATCGAGCTACATTCCCAGGCCCTTTTTTACTCTGAGGCAGAATCTCACTAAGTTGTTAAGTTGCCCAGGCTGCACTTGAACTTGAAATTCTCCTCCCTCAGTCTCCCAGAGTGCTGATATTACAGGCATGCACCACATCCCTGGCTAATATAGTTAAAGCATATTTGTGGCTTTCTTGGCTTGTATTTTGAGAATTAGATTGTTTGGGGCACAGTGGCACATACCTGTAATCGTAGCATCCTAGCTACTTGACGGGCTGAGGCAGGAGGACTGCAAGTTCAAGACCTGCCTGGGTAATTTAGGGAAACCATGTCTCAAAATCAAAAGGGCTGGAGATGTAGTTCACTGGTAAATTGCCCCTCGGTTCAAACCTCCCTACAAAAAAGGGTGGGGGGAGAATATCTCAGAAATTCTAATGAGCAGTCCAGTCAGAGTCAAGATCCTTAGTATTTAATCCCTTGTAAAACTGCCTTCCCAACAAGGCAGAGGAATGTCAATTTTGTCTGTGACTATTCCCATCCAGCCCCGATGACTAGGATATTTATATTAAATGAGTGCAATAATGCCCTGGACGCTCACTAATTGAGGCTTGAATGGCAGACTGTTTAAACTCACTACTGGGTTTTTGGAGACCTGAAAGTTCTGAGAACTGGTTTAAGCCAAGTTAGAAGGTAACTACAGGAAGCAGGTAAAGGTAAACAAATGATGGGCAATGAGGGTACAGAGAGGATTTTAGCAAGGTTTGGAACCAGACTGAATTGGCCTTGATTGTGAGAAGACAGATTTCTTGTGAAGGCCATTATTTCTCCCCTGAAGGCCCCCAGAATAACAATTGGGGGAAAGTGAGAGGTGAGGCGCCTAAGACCTTGCAATAGAGATAGGAGTTGGTCAAGCCTAAGGAGCTGTTCAGACACCCATATTCACAGCTTCTGCCTTCCTATAATTCCAAGCACGAAGTTGTACTATAAATCAGAGCTGTGGTGGCCACAACAGTGTTCAGAGGGTTATTCCAGGGAAGATTAATGAGAATTTGTGGGGGAGTAGGTAAAAGGGGGGCTGGATAAAAAGCTGACATGGAACAGTTCCCAAGAATAGGAAGTGAGATGCAAGAGGTGTTGCTGAACTGGATTTCTTGGAAGTTCCTGTGTGAAAGGGTGAGGCTCTGGAGTCCACTCTTTAGGATAGTGTTTTGGTTTTTTGGCTTGGGAGTTTTTTGTTTTGTTTTCATGGCTCTGAAATTATAATAGCATTGCTTGACCTAAACCAAGTGGAAGTCAAAGTGATATATTTACTTGTTTTTAAATACTATTTAGGTTCTGATAGGTCTTATATTTACACAGTTCAAGAACATTATAGGTGGTGCATACCTATTATCCTAGCTACTCCGGAGGCTGGAAGATCTCAAGTGCAAGACCAGCCTAGGCAACTTAGGAAGACCCTGTCTCAAAATTAAAAAAAAAACCAACAAAATAAAAATGTTAGGGATGTAGCTCAGTGCTTACTAGGTCCATGCAATATCTCGTTCCACAACAAAAAATTTTTAAAGTAGAAAAAGATACTCAGTGAAGACTCTTTCCTGTTCCCATCCTCTTCAACCAGTTTTTTCATGTTAAATACTAATATTTGTTTCTAGCACACCCTATCAGAGTTTGTTTTTTTGGTTTTTTTGTTTGTTTGTTTGTTTTGGAGGAGGGAGGCAGTGCTAGAGATGGAATCCAGACCTTGTAGATGCTTGGCAAGTGCTTTATCACTGAACTACACCACCAGCCATCTATCAGATTTGAATGTATATACAAGCAAATAAGAAACTATGTATTTAACTCTTTTTAAAAATCCAGGTCATACACACTGATATGCATCTTCCTATTTTCACTTATCTTGTGGATCTTTCCATACTATTACATGGAAAGGACCCACAGCAATCTTTTAAAAATGCATGCATGGCATTAAATAGTTTGTGCATGTGCTCCAATCTGTTTTTACCACTGTCCTATTGATAGACAATGTTTTAAGTGTTTCTCGCTGTGGGAAAAAAAAAAAAGCCTCAGTGAAGTATTCTATAGTCATGTTGTGTTGTATGTGTAAGTATATCTGTAGGTTCAATTCCCAGAAATGGAATCGTTGATCATGCAAAATGTTGCTTTTTTCTTTTGCTTTGTTTTTGTTGTTCCCAACGGTGGTGTTGGTGTTGGTGGTAGTGGTGGTATCCTTTCCCCCATCCCTGGGGATGGTATCCTTTCCCCCATCCCTGGGGATGGAATCCAAGGCCTTGCACATTCTAGGCAAGCACTCTACCAATGAGCTACAACCCCAGCCCTCAAAGTGCAATATTTTTTTTAAATGCACATTGTACAGAATTCAAAGGTATAAAAGAATATAGAGCGAAAAGCAAACATCCCTCCCAACCCACCCCCTACCATTCAGTTCCCTTCATAAAACAACAATCGTTATCAGTTTCCTGTATATTTTCCCAGAGAGTCTATATATAATCAAATATATACATATGGCTTCCTTCTTCCTCTCCTTTTTTTTTTTTTTGTGCTGAAAATCAAACTCAGGGCCTTGTGCTTGCTAGGCAAGTGCTCTACCACTTGAGCTAAGTCTTCAGTCTTTTTCTCCTTTTAAAACACAAATAGTAGTACAGTATGTGAGAAATCTTGCTTTTTTTCCTCCCAACAGCATAGTTCCAAAATACGTACTTCCATGTCAGTGTAATGCTACCTCATTCTAACTCCAAAGGGAATGGGAGTGGTGCTAGGATTCAAACCTAGCGCCTTGCACCTGCTAGGCAATATCTCTACCACTGCACCTCATCCCAAGCCCTAAAAGGAAGTGTGTGCGTGTGTGCGTGTGTGTGTGTGTGTGTGTGTGTATGAACTGAACCCCTTTCCTTCACAGTGAGCTACATTTCCAGGCTATTTATTTAGAGACAAGATCTTGCTAAGTGGCTAAATTACCTAGGTTGGCCTTGAACTTGTGATCCTCCTGTATCAGCCACCCAGATTGCTGTGATTATATGTATGTACCGCCACACTCAGTTTTGTAATCATTCTTTTTAATTTTTTCTCTCATCTAGCTAGAAACCAGTTCCACTCAAGACCAAGATTCTTGTGGACTCACAGATTGAGAGTTGGAAGAAATCTTAAAGGTCACATCTGTTTCTAAGATGTGTGTGATTTGGGGTTTGTTTTTATATGCATTGCCATCTCTGAACCATGATGTGGGAGGAAGAAATATGATTCAAGCAGGTAAAAATTGAAATGAAGCCTCACATGTACTCTCCAGTGTCTAACTTTCTAAGTCCTTGTGGACTCCTTGAATCTGTCATATCAGGCACCTGCAGGTCACCTCCCCTTTTCAACCTTCATCTTTTTACACAGTGGTGTTCAGCATAAGATTTTGTTAGAAATAAGGATTTGGGTTTGCTATACCCCCTTGGAGTTCAGAAGTTAGTGAGGCCCAGAGAGGTAAAACAACTTGAACAAGTTCACCCAAATGATAGAAGCAGTACCGGAATACCTGGGTCTCTCAGACAATGCTCTCGTCCTTCTCCCTTCCTCATGCAAGCCTCCCAGAGCCCCACCTTCTTAGGGCAGCTTGCTTCCTAAATTGGTCATTATTAGGAGGTCTTGTTCCTCTTGGGGTGGTAGGGATCGAACCCAGGCCTATGTTCATGCCAGGCAAGCACTTTACCACTGGGCTACATCTCCAGCTCCAGTTTTCAGAGGTTGAACCAGCCCCTCCAGATGACATCTGTGCATGTTATCACCATTGGAAGCCAGAGTTGTTTAAAGAGTGGGTATCTGGCCATCATGGCAGAACCACAGCGGGGAGGCTGTCCTCCCCAGCAGTGCACAGGTCGAATTGGTACAAAGCCAAAGAAATGCTAGATCTAAGAGGTCACATAGAATGGTGAATCAATACAAAACACTCCTTAGTCAGAGTTGTAAAAACCACAAAACACTCCTGAGTCTTGTCCATATGTGTTTCTCGTTTAGTTACCAAAAGTGAGTCTTAAAAAGAATTACCTGGGGGAAGTCTGCAGATTAAAAATAATCTACTAAGCCTGGCCTCAGAAAGCTGGTTTTAGAAGGTCAGCATGGGGCCCAGAAATCTGTATTTTTCAGATTTCAAATCTGATTGGTTCAGATACAGCTAGTGCTTAATTAAATTACAGTGAATGGAAAGAGCTCTTTCAAGTTGGATCTGGCTCAAGGGACTAGCTCCTTCCCTCATGTCCCTTACTCTGAGCCTCAGTTTCCCACACTATTAACAGAGGGAAAACACCATGCATGCCCTGCCAACTTCCCAGGCTGGGCAGGAAGCTCAGACAAGGTCACATCTGTGAAAACACTTGGCAAATCATGAATGCATATAAATGTGAGGAGGCATTACTTCATTATCCCAAAGAGGAAAGGTATTTGGAAGGGCCCGATTGCTTCCAGCCACTCTTAGCTGGCTTCAGAATCTACACTTACTAAACACTCTTTCTCCTGGTCAATGGGTTTTGCTTGTGATTGCCTCATTTTAGGTCACTTTCCACTTTTCAGGGCTTTGTGCTGATCTCAGCTGATTGGTTTCAGGGGCTCAGCTACCTTATGGCCTCTGATACGAAACTAATGCGAAAACGTCTTCTCCCTCCAGATCCATTCCTGCCCCATCCCCTCAGTGTGCTGTGCATTTGGGAGACTCTTTGTAACATGAATCTAAGTCACAAGGTTGCCTATGTCACCAGGCATGGTGGCGCACCCCTGTAATCCTAGCATTCCAAGAGGCTGAAGCAGAAAGATGGCAAGTTCAAACTCAGCCTGGGCGATTTAATGACTTACCAAGACCCTTTCTCAAAATAAAAAATAAAAAGGTCTGGGAATGTAGCTCAGTGGTAGAGCACTTTCATAAGCATTTGTGAAGCCTATTTCAATCCCCAGCACCACAAAAACCAAAACAGGTGCTATAGTGTGAATGTTGAACACTGCCCCCAAGATCCCCGTGTCAAAGGCTTGGTCTCCAGCTGGCACTATCGGGAAGTGGTGGGGCCTAGTGGGAGGCTTTAATGTCACTGAGGGCATACTCCAAAGGGGTTTGTGGGATGCTAGTCTGTCTCTCTGTTTCTCTCCCCAGGCATGAGATAAGTGGTTTTGCTTTCCAACATATTCCTGTCATGATGTGCCACAATAGGATCAATGAATCGTGGACTGAGACCTCTGAAATTGTAAGCCAGAAACAAACTTCTAAATTGATTATCTCAGGTACTTGGTTACAGTAAGGGACAACTGACTAGCACACTGGATTGTCTAAAGAATGCTATTTAAGGGCCGGGTGTGGTGGCATAAGCCTATAATCCCAGCACTTGGGAGCCTGAGGCAGGAGGATTGCCATGACTTCAAGGCCACCCTGAACTACATAGCAAGACCCTGTCTCAAAAAAAAAAAAAATTTCCCATTATATAATTAGTGTCTGATTTTTTTTTTTTTTTTTTTTTTTTGTGCCAGGGATCAAACTCAGAGCCTTGTGCTTGGAAGGCAGGCACTCTAACCACTGAGCTAAATCCCCAGCAATTAGTGTCTGATATTTACAACTTACAATGGCAAGTGTAGCACTTCAATAATGGGGGGGGATTACTCCTCTCAATTCATCTGCCCAATATTGGTACAATCATAACTACATAGGCAACAGCCAAAGGAATTTTGTTTCTATTTCCAAATGGCCTCTCTCTTTTTATTAAAAACGCACAAACCTTGCCCACTTTGGGGATGTTAATCACGAAAGGTCAAGAACAGCCTAAGGAAGAGGCCACAGGAGAAAGAACATTCCTTCTTGTTAGACAGGCTATCGGCGCTGGAAGCTATGGCTCTCTCCACCCAGGGGCTGTTTTCTACGCCTATTGCTCTCAGCAGAATGAATGACCCACCACTCTCTCCTTGCTAAGCAGTCTTGGAGATTCTGCTTCTAATGTGTCTTAGCATAAAGTGGCCGCAGGCATTTTCAATGGCCTTCCCATCAGTTAAAAGGAGGACAGGAAAGAAAACTTTGTAATCCAGGCAGAGGCAGACTACATTTTCACTGGATCACAGACTGCAGAGTACGAACTCCTTTCTCAGGGTAAGGATGGGAGCTGTTCTCTGATAGTCTTAGAAGCTCTGACGAACATGACATCACATCATCCTGGGGAAGCCCGGGGAGTGAAATCCTAGTACTACTGTCTGTATGTTTTATGTGTGTAGCTCGGGATCAAACTCAGGGCTCACGTTTGCTAAGCAAGCTCTCTACCAGTGTGGCTCTATCCTACTAACCTCTAAGAAAATTTCTTCTCTCTGTAGGAAGCAGATAGGAAAACACAAGGGTGCTGATACATCTAAATTTTGATCAGCTTTTGCCCCAACTCTGATAGCCCCCCCAAGTGCTTACAAGACACAAGGTAGTATAAATAAGGAGGAAGAAAAGAATTACTACTACCAACTGAACAAGTGTTTTCCTTCACAAAATTTAAAAACATTGGCTTCCCTTCCATTGCCTTAATAATTGCCCAGATCTTGTTATACATTGGAATTACCTAGAATCTTTTTAAAAAAATATTGATACCAGGCTCTTACGTCCTGGTATTGTTTTAATTGTGGTGTGACGTGACCTGGGTCGTGAGGAGTCTGAAGAGCTGCCCAGGTGATTCTAAGGTCCAGCACAGTGGGGGAATCTCTGGCCTAACTTCTTTCTTAGGGAAACCTGCTGGAATAAATTTTCCCCCTTTCACAGCTCCACAGGCTCAGGACCTTGCCCCTGTGAGGTGTCTCTCTCCTAGGCTCCTGCAACACCTGAACCTGCCCCACAGCAAGAGTGTACCAGCTTCTTGTCACAGCGCTTCTTCTCGGGGCACCGAGACACCCGGGAGGCCGGGTCCCCTCTCAGAGTCCCGCACTCATGCCCTCAGCCTGTCACGGGCTGCCTGATTACAAACTGAAGAGATGAGCACATTTGCAACTTGGACATTTCCTTTTACTCATTCTGTGCATCTAGTTTACTTTATCTGGTGAAAAGGTCATTCCGAATTGCAGACTTAATCACATTGTCTCTGAGTTTCATGATCATTGGATCACATTTAAAAAGGAACCACTTATGCTATTTTATGTTTTGTGTTTTTTGAAATATCTCAACTGAAACTATCACTAAGGTCCTGAAATGTGATTTGTCACAAGGAATGGTTAAATGATTCGACTTGGTTCAGGACTGTTACTTGTGAAACCATGTATTTTCATTTAGGTCTCCATAGACTTAAAACTTGGTTTTCCTTTTATAAAAAGGAAAGTTTATATTTTGTAAAATCTGCTTTATGAAATCAAACAAAGGCAAATTAAATACAAGTGTCTCCTTTCTGGCTGGTTAATACAGATTAATGAAGGGGCTCATACACATTTCCGAGGTTGTATCACGCATTAATTCCAAAATGCAGACAAAGAAACAGATTCACAAACACAGGCCCTGTAACATCCTGACAGGGGTCAAACTGTAAGACTGGGCGACCAGGACCTCGGAGCTACTGTGATTGTCCCCACTTTTCTGGCCCAGCACTTGTAGTTCCCGCGAGGCCCACAGACTTCCTGACGCCTGGCTTTGTAACCCGCGGGGACCTGTGAAGGGGGGCGAAGGTAACTGACTGCGGAGCCGGCACGGCCCGGGAGGGGCGCGGGCCTGGCCAGCGGGAGGGTCGGACGCGAGCGGGCACGCACCCCACCGTCAGCCGGCCGGCTTGGGTAGGAGGCGGAAAGTGGGCGGCCGGAGGTTAACCCTGTGAGCCCCGCCGCGGGGCTTGATGGGGCTCTGGGGGCATCGCTGCTAGCACCTAGATCCCAGTTCCACCAGGCGCACAGTGCTGAGAGCTGTCGCATTCCTCCACAGGCACGCGTGGCCATTTTTTTTTTTTTTTTTGGAATCGCGGTTTGTAAAAATCTCAACACTAAATCACCATTGATTTCGTTCCCCAGAACTGCATATTCTCAGCCGTAATTTAGAAAACACGTTAAGGTGATGGTGGTGCTGGAAGTCACTGAGAGCACTAAGAAAAGCCACGACAACCAAGCCCAAAGCCTGTAATCCCAGCACTCTGTAGGCTGAGGCAGGAGGATCGCGGCAAGTTCGAGGCTAGCCTGAGTTACACAGTTCAAGTTCAAGGTCGGCCAGAACGACAAAGCAAGACTTCGTCTCAAAAAGAAAAAAAAAAAATTAAAAAATGCGTGGTGGTGGAGACAGTGCCGGCAGAGGCTTAAAACTGCAGAGCTGCAATGACCTGACCCTGGATCATCTGACCAGAGTCAGTGTTCTCAACACCACGCGCACCTCCCAGACGCCAGCTGGCCAGAGCGCTCCTTTGTCCGGTAGGTAAGAACCTGTGTATCTGAGAGCTGGTGTATCCATCATCTGTGGTGCATCTCGCGTTCGCAAGTCCTTTGGTAGAAGTGGACTTTGTGCCAGAGCTGTGTGTTCGGCACAAGGCTGACAGTTAAGCTGGTGACACTTGGAGAGCCATTTCAGTAGCTTTCCGCTGCCAGTGGAGCACCTGGGAGATGGAGAGTGTCAGGCCACCGGTATGCCAGCGGTTTCCGCCTGTTTAGAATCCTAAAACCAGTGAATCTCCTAAGGTATTTTGGGGTTAGACAAAAGACTGCCACTTTGTTACTTTGCCAAGTGGGGATATTAAGTTTTTAAACTACCATCTATAATACTAGCATCATCACTTTATATACGAAAGGATATTTTAAACCCAACTCCTTCCACTCCTACTAAGATTCAGAAGGATGTAACCTAAGAATAGTCTTTGATCAATTTAGCACTATCACAAGTCACAATACTGTCCTTAGTTTTCTCACTTCAAGGTAAATTGATATAAGGCTTATTGAGAACAGACTTTGGCCTTGTCTATACAGGCCAGTGCCATCATTTTACCAACAAGGTGGTGATTCTCATTGAGCCTTGTGATGAGTTACTATGATGGAGTCTGTAGGCCCAGGTAGAAGGGATTCTGCTGGTCTAAGAAAATCACAGTGGTTCCCCTGTTAAGGAAGAAGGCCTGCTGCGTCCAGAAGCCTGTGGGTGTGGGACTGGTAGAAAGTCACTCTGAGCATAAACGATGGACTCCTAGAGGACAAAAGACTGAGGTATTGGGAGAGGGTGGTGTTCAGGGTCTACAGCCTGATGATGGGACAGCTACGCAGCACTGGAGAAGCCTTGGTTCAAATTCCAGCTTCACTCTGTGTCCTCGGAGGAGTCGCCGCGTATCTCTGAACCTGATTCCTCACCCATATAATGCTGCCTTACAATGTACATAGAAGGATGTACAAGAAAATGCTTTGTAAATTAAAAAGTAAATACATATAACAAGAATGATCATTCATGAGGAATTTTCCCTCTTAAAGGTACCTCTCTCACTTGGGTGGCCCAGCTCTGGCGCGACACAAACCAAAACCTTAAACACCGACTTTTGTGACAGTACTGTTTAGACCCAGGGAAATGTTTCTGCATACTTTTTGGCCTGTGTCCTGGAAACAAAAAAGGTAACCGTGCAAATGCTCCTGATGTTGGCAATTGATTTATGAGAGTATGAGGAAGAGTTTGTCAGCAGAAACCCTTATGTTACAGAAGAGATAAATTAACTTGTCAAGTGTTTCCTCTCAGCAGAAATGCAGCAGAGTCCTGTACCATACTATACTATTACATTTCCCGATAGTGTCAAGAGACCGTTTTCTTGCTTTTCTTCTATGTTCCAGTTTGTATCTCCAGAATAATTCATGAATAAAAGCAGTATTCACAATATATGTGCCACCTACATTTTTAAAACTAGGAAACAATTCATGTAATTTTTTCTTTTTCTTTCTTTTTTTTTTTTGTTGGTGATGATGGTGGTACTAAGCTACATGCCTAGTTCTTTTTAATTTTTTTTTTTTTTAAATTTATTTTTTATTTTGGATCTTGCTAAATTGCTCAGGCTGGGCTCAAACTTGTGATCCTCCTGCCTCAGCCTTTCAGAGTGCTGGGATTATAGGCATGTGCCACTGCACCCTACTAAAAACTCACATCTTTTTAATAACAGCCATCAAATTTACTTGGGTGTGGTGATACAACACATATAATCCCAGCTGCTTGGGAGACTGAGGCAGAAGGGTCTGAAGTTCAAGGCCAGCCTGGGCAATTTAGCAAGACCCTATCTCTAAATATAAAATAAAAAGGGCTGGAGATGTAGCTCAGTGCTCCATGGGTTCAATCCAAAACCACGCAAACCACTAAATTGTATACACACAAATGTTATTATATTTACTTTTATTTATTCACCTTGTGGTGTTGATGATCAGAGCAAGGGCCTTGAGCATAGTAGGCAAGCATTCTTACTACTGAATACTCTCTACCACTGAGCTGCATCCCCAATCTCATATTCTATTTTTCAATCCCTTAGTTCTGAGTACTAATCAGCACTGTAATGGGAGCCTGGTGTGTTCACACATACCTATAATTTCAGCACTCAGGACTCAGAAGGCTGATGCAGGAGGATCTTGATTTTTAGGCCTTCTGGGGCCACACAGTGAGTTCAAGCCCAGTCTGGAACACGTAGCAAGATGATATCTAAAAAAAAAAAAAAAAAAAAGAATTCAGAAGGGAAAGAACTAAAAGGGAAAGAAGGGAGGAAAAAGTTTTCCAAGTGACCTTTTTAAATTTTTTAAAACCATAGGGCATGATTGACTTAAATGTGCAAACCGGATACTGGAAATTTTTTATTTAGTGAAGATTTAGTTACTTATCAAAACAAATTTGGATTGGAAGTTATTGCCATCAATCTACACCTTGAACAAGTAGATGAAAAAGTTTGCACCTCCAAGTTAGTGTTTACTGTTGCACTGGAGTTTAAACTCAAGGTCTCAAATATGCCAAGCAAGCACCCTACCACTAGGCTGCATCCCCAACACTGCAACTTCTTAACTAAATGGAGATGGAATGACAAAGCAAAGGAATAAGAATAAAATAGAATTGATCCTATTAAATCACAACTCAGAAAGTTTAAATGCTGCTTTGGCCTATCTACTAGGAGGTGAAGAAAATTATATCCGTGAAATTGGAAAGCTGGATAAAGAAGAGAACTCTTAAACTTGTGTATCTAATACATGCATGTGTAAACTGCATGTTTTAGATAAGCATCCTGGCAAAAGGCCATCACATTGTTCTCGCAGCAAGAGAATGTTTCAAGCTAAACACAATTTGATTCAAATGAATGATTATCCAATTTTCCACTGAATAAACATAGCAGAAAGTTTAATATTTCATTTTACATCAAACCCTGTAAATAGAGAAACTAGAAATTGTTTTCTATATGCTAAGCACAAAGACAAAATGTTCCGCAGCTCCTCTTCTTATGCTTCGCAACCAAATTTATGATTAGCTTTGACCAGTGAAGAAACTTGTCAAAGAACACATTTAAATTCCTCTTAGAAGAATAGGACTGTTACTTGTTCATAAGTGGATAGGAAGGAAGGAAGGAAAGGAGGGAAGGAGGGAAGGAAAAGAGAAAGAGAGAGGGGGAAGGCGGGAGGGAGGAAGAGAGAGAAAGATGAAAAAGGAAAAAAAGTCTTGGGATTGAGTGTACTAGTGAATACTTGTAATCCCAGCACTCCAGAAGTTGAGGTAAGAGGATTTTGAGTTCAAGGCCAGCCTGAGCTACAAGAGACCTAGTCTCAGAAACAAAACAAAATCCCAGCACATGGGAAGCTGAGATAGGAGGATCACTGTGAGTTTGAGGCCAGCCTGGGCTACATAGTGAGTTCAAGGCCAGCCTGAACTACATAGTGAGAGCCTGTCTCAAAAAACCAAAAAACCAAACAAACAAAACAAAAACTATAACAGCAACACGCAATTACTAGACTTAGAGGGAAAAAAGGCTGAATAAACACCGACTGATAGATTCACAATGACAACTAAATGCCAATATAAAACATTGATGTAACAATCTTAAAATAATAACACATGTCCCAAACTTAACCACATATTTTGGCAATTTTTATGGCACCAACAGTACAATAATTACTTCACAATATTATGGCACTACCAGGATGGTATTTACAGAAAACAACGGGAAATTTCTAGATTTAGGAAAAATTATTTCAAAAGTTAAAACTGCAACAGTCAAACATGTAAGAAAATTTAAGAAAAATTAAAGATCATTGTGTGGGATGGAGAATTCAAACTGAAATTATTAATTTACTGGGCAGTAAAGTAAGAAAATAATCATATCTCTGATTTTAAAAAGTGAATAATACTCAGTTCAGCTAATTTGTGATAACAATAAAAGACCTATTGAATAGCTAACACTTATTTGTATGTTGATCTATCATAGGAATCTGACAGATGATGTAA
>PVJO010033165.1:0-12369 GCA_004026905.1 Hystrix cristata
AAGCAGACACCCCAAGACAGAGGAACAGGGGAGCAGAGAGATTCCGAGTCAAAAATACACACATCACTCACACAGACCCTTGAGGCCTCTAAGGAAAGCAGCCAGGTTGGACAGGAGGGCCCAGGTGGGAAAAAGGGCGGACTCCTGGGGGGGCTCTGTGGGGGGGAGTCGAGGGTCCCTGGAAGGGAGAGACCCAGGTATACAAACCCCGGCAGGGGCAGCTAGGTCCCGTTGTTGCCTTTTAGGGTAGGAACAAGAGACAGGATTGCTAGGAGCCAGCTCTTCCTAAGACACCCCCTCCCCCAGCAACGAGGACAATCCCAGCTGCTAGAAGCCACTGGACACAGCTTCAGGCCCACAACTCGGCCCTCTGGAACCCCCCTGCACCCGTTTTGCTCTTGTTTCTCCCTCCAGTCAAAGGAGAAAAAAGCCCACTGCCATACAGTGGCTGAGCCTAAGGGAAGAGGACAGAGGAAGCTGGAGGGAAAAGTCCATGTGCATCTTGATGTACGCCTGACCGCTTGGACCGTGGCGTGTGCACCAGGGTTGGGTGGATACTGCCTCGTGCACGTGTCCTGAGCCTGAGTCCGTGGGACTGGGTGCAAATGCACACACCTGTGCTGGAGTTCCCACAGCCAATCAATTAACAGGTGTTTACAGAGCACAGCCTGTGCTAGGCTCTGGGTGGGATCCAGACATCTTCAAGTGATTCTCCCAGGGCTCAGGGAGCTGACCGTCTAGAAACTGGGGGGCAGGAAAAGTGACAGTGAAGGAGACTGTTCTTGGGAATGCGTGTTTTGCACCAGAACACAGGAAAGTATTTTCATACAGAGGAACTTGATTTCCTCCTGGGGGAGGGGTTTTGTTGCGTACAGAATCAGTATTCCACAATCAGAGTCCAAGAAAATACTTGTTGCTCAGTTGTGTACACAGGGGTTGATGTGTAGCTGTGTTTGTTTGACTGACTGACAGGGACTGTCACGGCTGGGGACGATGGATGCGTGACAGGGCACATGTGAGCACGTGTGTGCCTGTGAGTGACAGGATCTTTTGTAATGGTGCGGCTATGTGTGATTGCTCTGTGTGCACGCCTGCATGCGATAGTGACTCTCCGTGTGGGTGACAGCGCTGCCTCCTTGCCCCTGCATGTGACGGTGTCTCCTGGTGACCCTGTGCGTGGGTATGTGCAGGTCAGGCTCCCGCCTGCTCTGTCTCCCGTGGGTGCGTCGGTCCCTGCCCTCTGAGCTCCACAGTGCAGTGCAGCCTGCCTCTCCCCTTGTCCCCATGTGGGTGTGTCCAGCAGCTTCTGTCCTTGAGTCCGCCTGGCCATGCGTCCTGGGGTGTGCATGTGGCTGTCTCCGTGGGCAGATCTGTGGCAGCTATCACCCGTGCTGCCCACCGCACCTCGGACAACGACTCCCTTCATCCCTCCCCCTCCTGGGGCCGGCGCCAGCTTGGAGGGGCAGGCACCCCACTCCATGGCTTCCCTTCTGCGCACCACCCCGCAGTGGGGGCTTTCTCTATTGCCTGTCACCACCGTCCAGGCCCCCTTTACACGCCAGACAAGCAGGGTCCTCGACAGAAGGGGCGCGAAGGCACTGCCAAGGGTGGGGACACGCCACACAGGTTCTTCCTCCCTTCCCCAGCCACGCCAGCGAGCAGCCACTCTGCTCATCATCTATGGCCCATGGAGCACACCCCCCCTCTCTCACACACACACACACACACACACACACACACACGCACACACGCACGCACTCCCCCCACCCCACCAGCCGCGTTTTTGCAATTAAGAGTGTTGCAACCAGACAGCCATGCCCCACTGAGGAGGGGAGGGGGACCTTCCCTCTCCCCCGAGGCGAGGAAGCCCCCCAGTTTCGCCCCTGGACCCCGAGGCCAGAGGCAGCTTTGCAAAGGCCACTCCGGCCGGCGGCTGGTGGGGGGGTGGGGGGGAGGCTCCGGAGCACCGTAAACAAACCGCGGCGGGCGGGCGGGGGAGCCCCGGCCGCGAGGCCCGGCCCGGGAATGCGCAGCGGCCCGACGGGACAGAGGCCGCGCCGGCCTCGGCGGGGGAGCCTGGACGCCATCGCAGCCTCCGGACGCACCCCGGGCCCACCGCCCTCCGCGCGGCGCCTCCCTCCCCCACGGCGTAAGTTGCAAGCTCCGGGGCCATGACAGGGTCGCTGGGACGCCAGCAGAGGCTGCGGCTGGCAGCGGGGACCCCGGGCGCCCCCGGCCCCTTCCCGCGAGCTGGCCCGGGACCCGCGGCTTTGCATAATCCATCGCGACATTTGCATATTAATGCCCCGCTCCCTCCTCCTCCTCACCTCGGCGCGGCGCGCGGGCCCGGCCGGGCGGCGACGCGGGGTCTCAGCGCCCCACGCCCGGGGCGTCCATCGGGGGCCGGAGGGGCCCGGGCCGCCCGCCTCAGCGCCCGGTGCGAGTGCGAGCGCGCGGGGGGCGGGGGGCGAGTGCGGCGGCCCCGCGGCTCCTCGCACAGGCGGCGGCCCGCAGGCTCCGCCCTCCCCGCCCCGCGCCGCGCCGTGGGCTCGGCCGGCTCCGCGCGCCCGGCCGGCTCGCGGCTGCTCCCTGCAGGCCGCGCCGCCGCCCCGCCGCGCCCGGGACCCCGGCCCGCACCCGCGCCCACGGCGGGCGGCGGGCACCGGCGGGGGGTCGCGGACGCGCTCGGAGAGGTGTCCCCTCCAAGCCGGCCTGGGCGCGCGGGGAGCGCGGGGGCGTGCTGGGGGTGCACCCTGGGGTGGGGGAGAAGGATCGGGGAGCCCCTTGCACCTTCCAGGTCGGGGGAGCAGGGCCAAATTCCCAGCGCTCCGAGGTGTGGAGTTTGTTTCGGACTTCGGGTTCCTTCTGTGCCAGGAACTCGCGGTGTGACCTTGAACGTATCCCCACCGCTCGCTGCCGGGGTAGAGCTGGCTACACGGCCAGGGCCGGCAGGTGACTCCGGAGGTCCTCTGGACTTCAGTAGTTTTGTGCTTTTTATCCTTGTGGGGCTCCTTCTCTGTTACTCCCTCCCCTCTCAGCATCGACGCCCCATCCACTTTCTCTCTTTCAAATCTCACCTCTCTCCCTTACATACTCTTCCTGTTCGCTGCCACCAGTCATTTTTCCAGCAGTCTGCCCCCCACCCCTCCGTGAGCTCGGGAGGGGGGACTTGCCATAGCCCCCCATCTGCCAGCCTTACTAAGGTGGCGTTTCCTGCCAGATGGGCCCCACTGAAATCCAGAGGGTACCAGGACTTGAGCTAAGGGGAAGGGTGGACTGCATACAAAAAGACCCCCTGAATTCAAGCCTTGCATGGTGGTGACACATGCCTGTAACCCCCGCACTGGGGAGGCTGAGGCAGGACGATCACCGTGAGCTTGAGGCTACCTAGTGGGTTCAAGGCCAGCCTGAATTGCACAGCGAGGCTCTGTCTAAAAAAACAATAAAGAAACCCTTCTCCAAAGGAGAGGACTCCGTGCAAGCCCCACCCCCTGCACACACGCACACGCGCACACACACACCTGCATCCATGGACATAAAACATGTCAGTGACGCTGGAGCCCCTTTCATCTCGGGATCTCCTAGCGCCAGGCAGAGGTCTAATTACCCTAGCACCCCCCTCTGGCCCCGCCGGTTCCCCCACTGTCATTAGCCCAGTTTTACCAGCGGGGGCCATAGCCTTCCCGCGGCTGCCAGGGCGGGGCCCAGCCTGCAGTCTGCTCCGTGTGTGTGTGTGTGTGTGTGTGTGTGTGTGTGCAGCTCTGCTAACACTAGGCACAGTCACTTGTTCAGTGGAGTGAGGCTCTGACCATGACCATCGTTCTCTCCAAGTTGGGTCGCCTTGTACCCTCAGTTCTGAGTGAGCCACTTCCCTAATGGGGGTTTGCAACGCATGGGGGAGCAGAGGGTGTCCCCCTGGAACTCCCCAGGACCATTAGAATGAGAAGAACAGCTGGGGTGAAATGCATGGGATGTGCAGCGATGTGGGGCTGGGGTCGCCTGCAGAGTTCGGAGTCAGCGCACGGCCAGGGAACTTGACTTCCGCCTGGGCCTGCCTGCAGTGGACATGCAACAGCCGCAGGGGGTCGGGGGGAGGCGCGGCTGCAGCTGCAGCCAGGGCCATGTGTGCGGTGGGAGGTGCACGGAGGGTGGCCGTCTGCCAGCAGATGCCACCTCATCTGTGATCAGGTTTGGCCGCAACCCCAGGGAGCAGGGCTGCAGTGTGTTGCACTCAGGGGTCATGCTGTACCCTGCCTGCGTGGAAATCATCTCTTGGGGTTGGGCTCCTTGAGGCACGGGTGCTGGCAGCAGGGAGGGGGTCCAGCAGGAACCTGGGTAGGGCGGGGCTGATGGGACCCCGAAGCAGAAGATGAAGATGCTGTTGTTTCCTCTCCCTCCATTCTGTGAGGACCACATATGTCTCTGATGCAAGGTCCTAGATACAGGGAGCGGGGGTAAGGGAGACTTCCTGAAATCCCCCCAGAAGAAACCCTAAACACAGAGCTAGAAAATGCTGCACTTCCTGATCTGCTTCTCCCAGCCTCTGCCAGGGCAAAGTGAGGCATCTTGAACTCAAAGACAAGGGTCGCCAGGCCCCTCTTCTCTGGACCGCTCCTTCTCTCTGGGTTCCTCCCATCTGGGTCACTGACAGACCTGGGCAAGGGCAAAGGGAAGGGCACTCGGCCTCCAGAGCTGGCATCTCAGCCGATGCCAGGGCCCGGCCCCTGTCCTTGTGTGTGTGTGGCACCAGCCCCTTCCCACCCCACTCAGCCGGCCCACCTGTTTCTTGAAGTGTTTGGTTTATCCCAGCTCTCTTTCTCTCCTTGCCAGCAGAGCCCCCTGCCCAGGCTGTCCTCTGCCCTCCCCCACCTCTGCTTCCCCCCCCCCGCACCTAAGGGAGAATGGAGGGTGGGACAGGAGCAGTGTGGTTAGAGACCCTCCACGAGGAGCCGTCTGGCAGCCCCCTCCCCTCTGCTTCGATTTCGGTTGCCAAGGAGGCAGCGGGAACAGCCTGTTCTCTGGGCTCCTGTCGGAGCAGCCATGCCCAGGCCCCTCCTTTTCTTCCTCCCAGGCTGTTGCTAGGAGGCACCCCAAGATTTCTTGAGGATCTCACCCCTATGATCGAGGAGGTCCAGCTGACTTTCTGCAGAGCTCCCCCCACCAAGCCTGGCCACTAAAACCCCACACAGCATCTGCACCTGTGCCAGGTAGCCCTGGATGCCTCTGGCAGTCTGGGGACACAGAGCACAGGCCTTCTGCCAGCAGTTCCCCTCCCGGTCTTGTCCATTTCTGTATGCAGGCGCTGGGCCTCAACCACATTAAGCATGCGCTCTGCTGTGGAGCCACACCCCCAGCCCCCATCTCCTCTGGCCTCCTGGAATTTGGGTGATGTTAGCAAGTGATGAGGTGCCCCAGACATCCCTGTCTCCAGCCCCTGTCTCGGGGGTGTTCTGGAAAGATGGCAGAGGAAACTGAGGTTCCACCAGTTAAGACAACCTAAAACCCGGATGTTTCTCCCCCTCAGTGATCTCTCAATCAAGCAGAAATAGAAGCCGAGTGTGGTGTCACACTCTGTGATCTCAGCACTCTGGGAGACTGAAGCAAGAGATTCTTGAGTCTGAGCACAGCCTGGGCAATTTAGAGACATCCCAAGACCCAGTCTCGAGACAAAAAATAAACTGAGTGTGGTGGCTCCAGAGGCTGAAGCAGGAGGATTGCAAATTCAAGCCAGCCTGGGCAATTCAGTGAGACTCTGTCTCAAAAATAAAATAAAAAATAAACTCAGGAGGCTGAGGCAGGAGGATCACTGCGCATTCAATGCCAGCCTGAACTACATAGCAAGATCCTGTCTCAAGAAACAAAGTAAATAAGGGCAGGGGATATAGCTGAGTGGTCCAGTGCCTCTGGTTCAATCCCCAGAGCCACACATAAACTAACAAATAAAAATTTTAGGAAGACCTGGGTATGTAGCTCAGTGCAAAGGCCCTGGGTTCAGTTTCCGGGAAATGAAGGAAAGAAAGTTGGGGAGCAGTGGATGGAAGTTGTGGATCAAATGGCTGGCAGAAATGAAAACTGGGAAATTAGCAAACAATGGGCCTGATAACAGTAAAGTGGCCACTTCCCCCTATCAATCACCTTTGTGCCAGCCCATGCCCTGGCTATGGATTATTAAAGAGGGAGCCAAGGCAGGAACTGGGCCTAGCTGAGCCTTGCTTTTGGTAGCCAAGGCAAGAAGGAGAAAAAGAAGCTGACATCCTCTCCAGTCTGTATTTCAGGATTTCTCCTACTTTTATTCATTCTTTGCCTTTTTTTTTTTTTCCAGACAGGATTTCAATTTGTAGTTCACACTGGCCTTGAACTCACTATGAAGCCCAGCTTGGCCTTGAACACATGGTCATCTTCCTGCCTCAGCCTCCCAAATGCTGGGGTTACAGGGTACACCACCACACCAAGTTTATGATCAGAGATTCTAGTTTCACATTCCCATGGGGCTCCACATCCTGCCTTTGCTAGCAAGAGAGAGGGGAGGAGGAAGTTGGGGGACAGTCTCTTTTACCATCAGAATTTGGGATTCACCATCCTGCAGCCTTCCTTCTCCTATTAGAGGAGAAGACGGGACAGGTCCATGTGGATTGTAAGACTACAAAATAGAGCAGTCGAGCTCAATGTGTCCCCCACACCTGTAATATCAGCATTCTGGAAAAAAAAAAAAATCACCATTCTGGGAGGCTGAGGCAGGAGTCCAAGCCCAGCTTGGGCAATTTAGCAAGACCCTATCTATAAATAAAAAAATAAAAAAGGGAGGGCTCAATCCCCAGTAGTGCAGAAAACCAAACCAAAACAAAACAGAAACAACAAAAACCACAAAAAGAAAAAGAGTGGCTGTGGGGCTGGAGGGAGGAGCAGTATGAAGAAAATGGCAAGCTGGCCTGGCTTCCCTGCTGCTGCTGCCGCTATTGCTGTCCCGGCCCCAAAATCACAGCACCCCTTTTCCCTCAGTGCTGGAGTGAGGGGTGGGAGGGCATCTGTCCCCAGGGTGTTGGAGAGGAAGCTGCAGGCAAGGCTGCTTCACATTCTGCTTGCCCTGTGCGCGCAGGAGGAAGTCAGAGCCAGGGGCCACCCCATAGGCCTCTTCCCCATCCGTCCCTCCAGATAAATAGGAAGCAGGGACTTGATTTGGGAACTGATAGGGGGAGGAAACTGTTTGGAGCCAGCCGTGTCTGAGCGCCTTGGGACGACTCTTTTTTTCCCATCCACCTGCTGCTCAGAGTCAGGGGACCTGGGCGAGCTTGCAGAGGAAAATGATCTACTTAGGAGAAGGGAGTGATTCAGTTTCCCTCAGGAGAGATAGGTAGCAGAAGCACTCTGGGCCTTGTTGCTTACTGAGGAGTCCAGTGTTCCTGGGTTTTTGAGTCAGGATTCTTGCCACTTTCCCTCATCTGTTCTCTACTAGCCTAGATGAGGACCGTCCCCTTCCCCTGGGGTCCCCACACCCTGTTTCTCGCAGCATCTTACCCTACTCTGGCCTGACTTTTTGTTGTTCTTTGGTGCCTGTTCCAGACGTCTTCATGTCCCTGTGTCTGCTTGGCTTCCTCTGTCTCCTCCTTCAGCCAGTGAGATGAGTATGCTGGGTGGCAGAGGGACAGCTGGGGATAGTGGAATAAGAGGAGGGGACTTTGAGAGGGGCTGGGGACATTTCCTTGTACAGAATCTCTTCTCTCACCCTCTGGAGTATTATCTTGGAGTCTTGTCCTTGCTGTGGTTAAGCCAGAGTGCTCAAGGGCGTCCCCAGAAGATAAAGTGTGGAGGGAAGAGGCGGTGTAGGGAGAGGCTGTCTCTGATATTCAAGACAAGAGGTCAAAGTAGAGAAACTGAAAATGGCCCTTGCCTGGGCCGGGGGCCGCCTTGTTTGTAGGCATCCAGTCTTGGGGAAACCCTGCCAAGCCTAGAGAAAGAGCTGCTGGGCAGAGATGGGGTGTAGGGTGCAGGGAAGGCAGATGGCCTGGCTCCAAGCGCAGCCTGCTGTTGCTATGAATACAGGGGGCGCCTCCCTGGAAATCGGCCTGACTTCCTGCAAGGAGGAGTTTGGTGTGAGCTCAGAGTAGCACCATCCTCAGGCCCCAAATACTCTTCCCTCCCAGGTGGACCAGACCCAATACCCACTAAGTCAGTGAAGAGCAGCTGCAAAGTCGGCCACTTCCCTCCAAAAGGGGCGTTTAAACTGGGCATGGTGCACACCTCAAATCCCAGCACTTGGGAGGCTGAGGCAGGAGGACTGCCAGGAGTTCGAGGCCAGCCTGTCTCAAAAAGTGGGGAGACAGTGTGGGCTGTGAGTGATGGGAAAGGAGCTGCAGGATCCAGCAATGGTGCAGGCCCGGGGCCTTAGTCTGCTGTTACAGGAAGGCAGTAGGAGGTGGGAGCAGACAAAGGGAAGCACAGGGCCTAGGGAAGACAGGAAGCCAGGCAGGTGAGAGTCTGCAGGAAGTGAGGCTCCTGCAGTGTCAGGTGTAAGTGGGTGTGACTAGGGGACCTGAGGGTTAAGGGTGAGGAGTTTAGGTTTTCCCTCCTTCCTGCTTTGGAGGTTTGACTACATGTACTTGGAGGCTGACCTTTTTAGTATATGTGTTGCCGAAGCAAGCACAGGAGGCTGACTTTTATTTATTTATTTTTCCTACTGGGGATTGAACCCAGGGCTTTCCCACTGAGCTACACCCCCAGCCTTTTTTATTTTTTATTTTGAGACAGGATCTCACTAAATTGCTAACTTGCCCAGGCTGGGCTCCAACTTGCCATCCTCCTGCTTCAGCCTCTCAGAATGCTGGGATTATAGGTGTGAGACACCACACTCAGCAGTTGTTTTGCATAAATACTACTCCCCAGTGGGGTCACTTGGGCAAACAAACGGAGCACACGGGGGTGTCATGGGTGGGTCTGAGGAGAAGGTAGAAGGCCATAGGTAGTACCAGTTTTAGGGGCACACAATCTGGGCCTCCTCCAGCCACACTCCCCTTTGGAGCAGGTTGCAGATATTCAGCACGGTGTTATGCTCTGCCCCAACTGCCACCCAGTTGTTTCTAGAGTTTGAGTTGCTGCCGTTCCAGATTCATTCATTCTGATTTTCACCCAAAAGGTGGCCTACGGATCGATGCTGGGCAATGCGGATGGAGCTAGGATGAATGGACTGGGACATGAGGCACCTCAGGATATGGGACCAAGAGCTGGGGCTGTCCACATAGTCTCCTCTCGCTGGTATAGATGTTGTGCAAGACCTGTCCATCGGATGGAGCAGCCTCAAGGGTTGTGGCCAAGGAGGCTGGGACATCTCGGGCCCAAGGTGGAAAATATCTGGTTTTGGCTTCTTACTGGAGGGAAATGGGTTAATGCCAAAAGCCATGGGCATAACAATTTACAATATGTTTTTATTTATTATTTATTTATTTATTAGGTGCTGGGGCCAAACTCAGGGCCGTGTGCTTGCTAGGCTGGTGTTCTACCACTGAGCTAAATCCCCAACCCCGTATTTTTGCTGTGTTTTGTTTTGTTCGTTTGTTTTGTTTTTTGTTTTTTCAGACAGGGTCTCGCCATGTAGTTCAGGCTGGCCTCGAACTCATGGCAATCCTCCAGCCTTCCCCGGTGCTGGGATTGCAGGTGTGCGCCAGCCACCATGCCCAGCTACAATATGGTTCTCAGTGATAAAGAAGATTTTAAAAAATAAACATAAAAAGGAGTTTTAGATTTACAGTATAATAAAAAAAACCTTGAAGCTAGTAGGAGTACCCACATACTCCGCACCCACTTTCTTTCTGTTTTGTTTTTCGTGGTACCGGGCACTGAACTCAGGGTCTTAACCCTGAGCTACATCTCCAGCCCTTTTTTGTTTTGAGACAGGGTCATGCTGAGTCGCTGAAGTGCAGAAGCAGTATTCAGGATCAGGAGATTCTGGGGGAACTGTCCTTGTGGAAAACGTGACATTTGGCGGCAGCAGGGGCTTTATAGGAAAAAATTTTAAAAAGCTGGGAGAGAACATTACTGCTGAGCCTTTGCTGCGCATATTAACTAGATGGAGGGTAACCGGACGGTGTCGGAACAGCACAGGAAGCCCCGCAGACGGTAATATCACTGGGCGACGCCTGTCCTCGACCCCGGAGTCTCTGTAACGCTCCAGCTCCTCGGAAGTCCTCCCCTAAAGGACGGAAGCCAGGCGGCGCAACTAAGTTCAAACCTGGGCTTCCTGGCCCGCTCGGATAAACGCGGTTCCAGGGTAAAGACTATTATTCCCAGACGGCACTGCGGCGGGGCTTTTCTCTTGCTGCATTTCTATTGGCTTGTGCCAGTAACACCCAGCCAATAAAAAATGAGCTCCTTGATAGGTGCCAACATGGCGCTGTCTAGGAGGTAGAACTCAATTGTTCGGTAGGCTTAAATTTGGGAAGGTGGTGAATGAAAAAGAAATAGGCAATTATAGTTTCAGGGGAAGGTAGAGGGGATGGATGGGGGAAGACTCTAGATTTGGAGTAGTAGTGACTGAGGAACACATCCAGAGTTAAGGGAGTAATTAAGCAACTGGGGCTGGTTTAACCCCTTCTTGCCCTCTTTGTATTAGTTTCTGTTATAACTTTACTTATTATTTTTGGTTTTATGAGACCGGTTCCTCCATGTAGTTCGTAACTGGCCTTGAACTCAGTCTGTAGCCCAGGCTGGCCTGGAACTCGCGGCGATCCTCCTACCTCAGCCTTCCTGAGCGCTGGGATTACAGGTGTGCCTAAACCCGGCTGTAGTAGCTGCCTTTTTTTTTTTTTTTTTTTTTTTTTTTTTTTTTTTGTGCTCGGGCTCGAATTCAGGGCCTTGCGCTTGCCAGGCAAGCGCTCCACAGCTGAGCTAAATCCCCAACTCCATGTATTAGCTTCTTTGACCCCCTCTTCTCAGTACCCCGTTCAAGGAAGGATGGTGAGGAGGGGAGGTCCTGACAAGATTTCAACTTTGCCCTCTTACCCTTTTCTTCCATCTAGTTCCTTTACCTTGCTTAAATCTTCCCGAATCTTCATTCTGTGTAACTCTGCCTTCCCAATCTTTTCTTCAGGACTTCATCTCTAGTTCCATTTTTCACACCTCAAAGCTGACGGACGGCCCTTGGCCCCACATCCTCAGAGTGAAATCATGAAGGTGGTGAACCTGAAGCAAGCCATTTTGCAAGCCTGGAAGGAGCGCTGGAGTGACTACCAATGGGCCATCAACATGAAGAAATTCTTCCCCAAAGGAGCCACTTGGGACATTCTCAACCTGGCAGGTCTCAAGGGGAATGGGGAGGAAGGACAGGCAGGGTAAACCGAGACAAGTGCCACTTGGTCTTACTTGTATTCCCCCTGCAGAAGCATTACTGGAGCAGGCCATGATTGGACCATCCCCCAATCCCCTCATCCTGTCTTACTTGAAGTATGCCATTAGCTCCCAGGTAAATAGCCCCCTCCCCAGGAACGAAGGTTTGGGAGGTAAACATTTGGAATGCGTTTGTTATCTCTGACATTCTAGATGAATTTGTTTGAGTTTCAGTTTTCTTTCTTTCTTTTTTTTTGTTTTTTTTTTTTGGTTTCATTTTATTTTTTGAGACTGGGTCTCACTATGTAGTTCAAACTGGCCTGGAACTCTCTACATAGCCCAGGCTGACCTCAAATATTAAGTACTGTGTGGCTTAATAGAAGACAGCTGAATTCTCACATGCACTTCTGCATTCAATTGTTGCAATAGGCCATTTCCCTTGAAGTATATGAAGAAAATGTGGCCTCATGTGTTGTCAGCTGTTTAATTTGAAAGAGCAGACTTTGTTTTTTCTTGGTGCTGGGGATCAAACTCAGGGCCTTGCACTTGCTAGGCAAGTGCTCTACCACTGAGTTAAATTCCCAGCCTTGTGGGCAGAAATATCTTAACAAGCTTTTTAGATAATGAGTATTCTTCTTCTATACTATACTAAAATTTTTTGTGAAGTCCTATCATTGAACATTTTATGCTTCCTTACATTGAAATCCATTGGTCTCTTTGTTGTACTTTGAATAGATCTTTTGGTCATGCATGACTTCTGCAAAATCCCCAGGTGGCTGTTTGGAAAATACTTACGACTCACTTCTACTGATACTCCAGTTCTTGACATATTTAATTATATAATATCCAGACACACACCTGGGAGTCTCTGGGACACCTCATTCATTGTACACTATGAGAGAATAAGAGTGAAAAGGAAATAATATCTTAGTAGCATCTTAAAAATAATTTGACTTCCCAAACCTCTTTTTTGTTTTGTTTAGGCTGGTTTTGCACTCCCCATGTAGCCCAGGCTGGCCTCAAACTCACAGTGATCCTCCTGCCTCAGCCTTC